>JAQGBS010004705.1:0-10030 GCA_034698545.1 Acrobeloides obliquus | reverse complement strand
TTTCAAACGCAATTATCTCAAAAACTACAACGATTCAGAACATGCCGTAAAAACAAAAAATGCTCCATTTTTCATGGTCTTTCCGAATATGTCATTTTTTCATAGGATTGTAACTTACTGGACTGGCCCTTTAAATGCGTTGACTTGAACCATAGTAAAAATGGAATGCTTACACACATTTTTTCATACCCCATCTGCAAGTGCATCTATAAAAAATATTGGTACCAAAAAATATTTTTGATGCCAAAAAATATTTCGGATCCAAAAAATATTTACAGTTTTACAACCCCCTTATCCATCTATGGTTTGAGCTGCTATGAGAGTTCCAATATTAAAAAATCATTTATCACTCGATGAGTTAATTTCGAAGTGTTTTTGACAAATGAACAATTAACGATCTACTGACGAAATGTCAATCGCATTTCGTTTCCGGCTTGTCCGAACATTAGGCAATAAAATTTCCGCTTAATTGATTTTTATAACCCTCAAACATAATAAATGAATGGAACGTGGGTGTTTTTGTATACGTCTTGATTGGGTAGGGCTAACAACAATTTTCATACTCAAGTTGAAAAATGAGCCGTAGAGGAAAAAACAAACAACAAAATACACATCTCTATTATGTAATATGAGTAGGTAGTGGGTATTTGAAATGACTCATTAATATTTATTAGCTATTATAAATTCCATTAAAAAAAGTTTCAACTTTTTACTTCCTGAACCGCTATTCATGATTGACAAAATGATTCCAATTATCAAACTATAACAAATGCCCCATTTTTGGTATATGCGACGTCAAAAACTAGTGTTTTGCAATAACTTGTCAAGAGAGATAAGGCGGAGCTTCTTGCGAATTGGCACTTTTTTGGTGTGCCATCGGCGAACGCTTGACTTCTGCTCTTTTCATCCGCATATTTCTTGACTCTTTCGAATAAAGGTGGATATTTATTTTTCCAACTAATATGGTAGGCTTTCAATTTTTTACAATAGGAATTACAATGGAACCAAGATTTTACAGAGACGATGTCTCAAAATCTCGAACCCGGCGTGGTCGAAATTTTGATTCAATTTTTGAAAACTATACCTAGGGTTTTTGGGGTCGATGAACACGAATCTAAAGTCCGTTTTTGAATCCGATTTTTTGGTACCCCAAGTCGGCCATTTGAAATGTAGCTCAAACTTCAAATGGGCATATCCCTCTGGCCAGCTAATTCCATATCCAATGGTTTTGGTGTCGTTGGAAAGCTGGTGAATTCCACTTCATTTTTTGTCTATACAACTCCTAGTCAAAATTGCGTAGTTTTGGAGATAGAGTAATTTTCTCATTGTTGAGGTCCAACAAAGCACTATTTTCGATCTAGGGGTTTTTCGAGTGCACAAAATTTCTTTGCCTATTATTTACTACGCAGTTTTGACTAGGCACCACAACCATTGGATATGGAAGACCCTTAAAAATTGAATTTTTAAATTTTTTTAGGGGATACCCCAATTTTTTTGTTTCCGGCACACCTACTCCCTACATACTACAGACAAAAAATGAAGTAGAATTCACCAGCTTTCCAACGACACCAAAACCATTGGATATGGATTTAGCTGGCCGAGGGGGGATATGCTCATTTGAAGTTTGACCTAAATTCCAAAATGGCGGAATTGGCGCATTTTTGAAATTTGCATATTTCAATTTTTAAGGGTCAATCCCCCATAATTTTTTAATATTTACAAAAATTTTTGTTAACAAATAATATTGCTATCGTATTACTCATAATCGAAACTCTTGAGCATACATAGACAGACCCCACGTTTTTCACCTGGAGGGTGGGATGTAGAATGTGGGTCGGAAGGCCGACAAATTGAGGATTAATAGTCAAAACGTAGGTTGCTTGGAGCAGCATACTTATTTTTGGAAAAAAAGAATATTTTTTAAATTTGTCAATCTTTTCTTTTTTGGTCGCCAACTTTTTGACCCCATCGGGAGGGGGGCCAAATGAGGGTTGTAGGTTTTTTGAAAAATTCCACCTGGGGTGCTGCCCGTGTATGCCCTCGAGTACAAAGAATCAGCGCTAGAAACGCTAAAATAGTCGTGATAGGTTTACCCTTTAAAAAAAGACCCTTAAAAATTGAATTTTTTTAGGGGGTATCTCCAATTTTTTTTGTTTCCGGCACACCTACCCCCTACATACTAACTATTAAAAAAGACCGTATCCGATTTTTTGGGGACTCGGTTCATAAGAATTTTCTTCAAAACAGAAATGTTTTCACAAAAAGTGATATTCTATTAAGTTGTTCGTCGTGATCTCAGAAACAACTTTGTGGAACATCACTTTTTGTGAAAAAATTTCTGACATGAAAATCCTTATGAACCGTGTTCGAAAAAATCACAAAAACCCACTGGGGCCGCCCTCTATTTAGACCTTTGGCATTCGTAATAAAAATTTAATTAAAATTTTCAATTACTTCTTGGTTGTTTTTTGAAAATTGTTTCTTGCTTGAATATTGCGCGTCAAAGAAACATCTCAAGGATGTCAAGCTCTTTTTGGCCTCTCAAAAAATACATATATTGTTTGAAAAGAACGTTTTTTAAGTGTTGCAATCTTGTTGTTTTCAGAATCATCACAATCATCATAGTCACCCACATGTTTCGTACGATGTTGACATTGAAGGTAATTTTAGATTATTTATACAAGTTTTTGTCCCAATTCCAATGAAATTTTTGCGGTATAGCCGATAGAGTTGAGGCAAAAAGATATTGGCGCAATGGGGGATCGAACCCAAAACCTTCAAAACTTTTTTTGACCCCTGTACCCTCCTGTACGTCACTGGTAAAAAATGAAAAAGTTTGCAGCTATTGCACAATAGGGGGGCCACCCACAGGAAAAAATTTTTTTAAATTTTTCTGGAAATGACTCCTCTAGGGGTAAAAACATGGGGGATCCGAATTTGACATTTTCGAAGCAAAAAAACGCTTGTCTGAACCAGAGAAGGCCTGTATATTAAAGCGAAAAGTCGCAAAAATCTCATTTTTGCAACTTTTCGCTTCAATACACTGACCTTTTCTGGATCAGGGAAGCGTTTTTTCGCTTTGAAATGCCAAATTCAGATTCCCCACATATTTTTACCCCTAGAGGAGTCATTTCCAGAAAAAATTTTGAAAATTTTTTTCACGTGGGTGCCCCTCCCCAAATTTTATAGTAGCTTCAAAATTTTTTGTCTCTATTTCGATGATTTTGATGTAAATCGTCTTCTTTCATCATCCCCTACAACTTTTGCAATGGCATTCCGGATTTAAATTAAACGTTCCAGAGATCGCCACACACATTATACGTTGAATGTAATAGGATATTGTTTGCTTGAATGAAACCTTTTTTGTGTTATAAGGATCTTTTAACATAATTTACTCGCCGGTTCGTTGCTCAAGCCTTTTGGAATTTTCAACAAAATTAGGCTTAAATTAAAAAAAAAGACCGACTCAACAAATTTGTCAAACAGCACATACTCGAATCATCTTTGAGAGGAATTCGCACATAGAATTCCAAAAAGCCAAAAATTAAATTTAAGCATAGCGACAAGTTTTTGGAGTCGGTCTGGGTACGAAAATTCATGCATAAATATTCAAACTTCAATTTGGGTATAATTGAACTGCCTCATTTTACGCTTCGATTTCGTAAATGCGTAGAAAATTCTTACAACGGAATCAATCTTCATCTTTTTTTTAAAGTTGAATGAAATTATTCAAGCGAATATCATCATTATTATTATAAAAATCATTATCACGGCTCAACAAATTCATAGATTACTAGGGAGTTAAGTTTATGCGGAACTAGGAACGGAATACGGCGAAGAAAAAGTATAATGAAAAACAAGCATGCCCTTCAAAAATTTGAACACTTCATAAATCGATTTTCTTTAGTTTCTTGCACAAAATAAATCTAGAATCTAATCTACAATTTACCAAAAACCGTATCAAAAAATAATTTATGGTTTTTGAGATATAGTGTTTTGAAAAATATGATCCATTTTTGAAAGAGAATAGATAATTGCCTCGATGGTGCATTGGCAGTGTATCAGACTTGGACCCAGAAGGTTTCGAGTTCGATTCCCCATTGCATCGATATCTTTTTGCCTCAAAATGGATCATATTTTTCAAACCGCTATATCTCAAAAACTATAAGTTATTATTTTTTATCCACAAATTAAGTCTCTGCCCATGAAAAATTTTAAATTTTTTTAAAGATCTAAAATTTAAGAATTCCGCAAAGCATTTATGTTTTTTGATGCAAACAATGATGGCTACATAACCGTAGATGAACTGGAACGTGCCATGAACAAATGTGGAGTATTTCCGACCAAACTTGAAATTCGCACCATAATGGCACAAGGAGATTTGGATAGTACGTTTTTTGAATATTAGAAATCCTGCTGGGCGTTTGTTCCTCAAAAAATCTGCTGACGCATATTTCCCTTGAAAACAGCCGATTTCCGTTTAAAAAATCCGATTTAGAAAACGGAGTAATCACATTTGATGAATTTGTTAGACTAATGCGGAACCAGGAACGGCATATGGCGAAGAAAAAGTATGACGAAAAACAACTTAGGGAGCAATTTAGAATGTTTGATAAGGTAAGTATTGACAATTAAATTGATGGTTTAAAGGGAGGGGTATAAATTATGGGCTATTTCATGTGAAAATTTTTTCTAAAAGATCATTTTTAGGGGTAATTTTATGCGGAGAATCGATTGCGCGCACTCCCAAATCGTGAAAAAAATTCCATTTCTTCATTGTTTGTTCACATATTTTCTCCTCTTTCTGACATTTTTAATCGAAAACTATAAAGATCGTAAGGTAAAATATAACAAGGTGAAAAACTCAAAAAATTATGATCGAAACCGAGCAAGTATGGTGATCGAAACTGACAAGGGAACCCTAAGATCTGCCCGATTCAAATTTTTTTCAAACCAAGTGCAAACGGTTTAAAAAAATATAAATATGCAGAGAATAACAATTTTTCATCCCCATAGGCCTTCTTCGAGGAGATATGGGGGGTAAAAAAAAATTAAATTTTATGAAATTTGTGCAAAAACAAAAATTACAGGACGGGACCCGAACACCGGTCCTCTAACGTTTAGAGTTAGCATAATTACCACTACACCATGATGTGTATGTTGTGAAAGCAACATTTTTGAATGACATTCTAGATATTTTTTTTTAATTTTAATTTTTTTATGCAAATATTAAGTTCTTTCAAATACATATTAATAAAATTCCATAAAATGTAAAAATATTTGAAAGTACTTAATATTTGCATAAAAAAATAAAAATTAAAAAAAAAATATCTAGAATGTCATTCAAAAATGTTGCTTTCACAACATATGCATCATAGTGTAGTGGTAATTATGCTAACTCTAAAGTCAGAGGACCGGGGTTCGGATCCCGTCCTGTAATTTTTGTTTTTGCACAAATTTCATAAAATTTAATTTTTTTACCCCCCATATCTCCTCGAAGAAGGCCTATGGGGATGAAAAATTGTTATTCTCTGCATATTTATATTTTTTTAAACCGTTTGCACTTGGTTTGAAAAAAATTTGAATCGGGCAGATCTTAGGGTTCCCTTGTGAGTCAGGATGGCTTTTTCGGCAGTATCACTTTTCGTACAATTGTTTTCGTATGGTACTTTTCGTACAATTATTTTTCGTACGAACTTTTCGTACAGGTACTTTTTGCCTCCTTGGCGAGTAATTTTGCCCCCCCCCTTTGTATTTGTACGAAAAGTACCTGTACGAAAAGTTCGTACGAAAAGTACCTGTCGCGCAATCGATTCCCCGCATAGAATTACCCCTAAAAATGATCATTTTAGGAAAAAATTTTCCATAATTTATACTCCCTTTAAATTTCAGGATAATGATGGATTTATCGAGCGTGAAGAAATGATTGATATTGTTCGAGAGCTTGCATTGGGCCGGTTTTTTCCACCTGAAGTTATAGATCAGTTGTTTAGGTAAGGGGCCATGTAAATAACGTTTACAAAAAATGGAAAAGACCCCCTCCCAAAGATGTAGCTAGAGAGAGGCATAGGAGATCAGTACCTCCTCCATTCGTGGCGAAGACCCGAAAAAATCCTAATCATACGGGTACTACGGAGTGTCCCTAAAGTTCCTATACACCCTAATTAATTTCATGAGAATTTCTTCATGACAGAAAACTTTACACAAAAAGCGATGTTCTACAAAGTTGTTCCTGAGATCACGACTCCCGAGTTTGTGTGCTGTTTACTCGTCAATTTTATTGGGTTGTTTCATAATTGTTGCCGCTCAAGAAATACATCTAAAATTGGCATTTTTCTCTAGTTTTCGATGAAATTTTTTTCAGTAGTAAGCAAGAATGTATGACGAATACGATCAGTCTTTTCGAGCGTAACTCATGTTTTCGTGTCAATACTCAAACATTTTTTAAAGATTGGGCTCTCAAACATATATCCTTATTTTAAACTATTTGCGATAGGTAACTTTTCCTACGCCGCAATCCTGTTGGTAACAAGTCTAGAGGTTTCTATATGTAACATCTAAAATAATTTTTAGGGAAGCAGATGTTGATGGTGACGGCAAGATCAGTTTCGCAGGTAGGTTTATATTTGTTGGAATTTGCTTGAAGTAGTTGATTTAGAGTTTGCCATGGCGGTCAATTGAATAAAAGTGTAGAAAAGCCTAGAAATAATCTCAAGTTTCTTTTTTCATATCTCCGTTTTTTTAAAGTTTTATAAATAACAAATTTTTAATAATAAATTCATATACAGGGTGGCGCAAAAAAGTGGCTTTTTTGAAATTTTGGGACTTGAAAATTTATTTATCTAAAAATGGCCCTTCTAGGAGTAATTTTATGCGAGGAATCGATTGTGCGCATTCCCGAAAAAAATGCTTTTTTTCATGGAAAATGCTTTCCTGATTCAGGGAAAAATGGAATTTTCGAAGCGAAAATGGTCTATGCGAGAATGAGAAATATCATTTTTATGCATTAGGGAATCGTTTTATGCTTTGAAAAAGTGTGCAATCGCTTTTTCTCGCATTACCCCTAGAAAGTGATTTCCAGAAAAACGAGGAATGACAATTTTCGCTTCAAAAATCAGTTTTATTCTCTGAATCAGGTTCAGGAAAGCATTTCGGGAATACGTGCAGTTGATTCCCCGCATAAAATTACCCCTAGAGGAGTCATTTTTAGAAAAACAAATTTCGGATCCCAAAATGTAAAAAAAGTCACTTTTTTGCGCCACTCTGTAATAAAGCTTCGACATTTATAAATATGGGATAGGGCAATAAGTTGGTTCCCTTATTATTCGAAACAAAAAATTCGAAACATACGATAGAAAAAATTTTCAAATGAGTTTGAATATTGAAACGAAGAGCCTGCACCTGAAATTAATTTTTGAAATTACTTTTAAGTAATTTTAAAAAATTTTAAAAATGTTTGGCATTAATTAAAAAAGAAATAAAGCATTTTTCTAAAGATCAAGACGAATAAAATAACATCAAAATTATTCAATTTGAATATTGTTTTGGGTTATTGAAACGAAAACTCTGATTCATGTTTTCGTTTCAATAACCCAAAACAATTTTCAAATTGGATAAT
Organism: Acrobeloides obliquus; assembly: GCA_034698545.1. Taxonomy (NCBI): domain Eukaryota; kingdom Metazoa; phylum Nematoda; class Chromadorea; order Rhabditida; family Cephalobidae; genus Acrobeloides; species Acrobeloides obliquus. The sequence goes on along the minus strand of JAQGBS010004705.1, from coordinate 2,412 downwards.
TTTTGTGTCATTTTATTCGTCTCACTGAGCTGAGAAAAATACTGTACTTGCTTATTAAATTGAATTTTAAAATTTTTGTAAAAATAATTTTTAAAATAAAAAAATGTTCGAATCGTAAAATTTGTGTTTCGAAATCGTAAGGAAACCCAATAAGTTTACTAAACAAATTTGAATTAAAATTTTTTGGGCTTTCAAATTGTAGGCACTTCTTTTTGGCTGAAAAATCGCATCATAAAAACTTATTGAAAATATTATGAAATATTGAACAGCTTAAAATAGAAACAATGCCAGTTAGACTGACAAAATATAGATCAGGATTAGAGATAAAGCCAACGCGGTGAATCGGAGTGGGTTTAAAGCGTCAAAAGATGCATAATCATAAAAAAGTGTTATAGAAGAAATCTAGCCGGATTCTACTAATGGAGCATGAGATTTTGCTAGAGACGAAAACACAATTTCAAAAATTATTTACAGACAATTGGGAACTAGTATCGATTAGGTATCCCACTGAATGTGAAATTTAAAAAAATTTTTTCATCATCATAGGTGTATAAGGGGGAGGGTGGTCGTTCAGAGCGGTTGCGGTACGTTTGACGACTTTTTTTTGGCCGACGCGCTTCACGTCACAAATTTTTTTAACGTGCCGCAAGCGCATGGGGTACGTTTTCATTTTTCGGGTCTCATGCGGCTGTATCAGGGCGGGAGGCTCCCACCCCCTATATTTCTATGTCTGGAATTGACCGTAATTGTATGCGGGGAATCCTAGTTTCACGTTTCTGAGACCTGAAAATCTTTTCTCGAATCAAACCCGAAGTGATCTCTTATCCCAACGGCTCTCTTGAGGGCCACATTTTTGACAAGAATCACATATCCCATACGTCATATAAATAGCCTTTTCTTGATTCGGGAAAAGATTTTCAGGTCTCGAAAATGGGAAATTCGGATTCTCCGCATAAAATTACCCCTAGAGGGGCCAATTCCAGATAATGAAAAAATTTTTTGCGAAAAATTTTACGTATTGACCGTAATAATTGAAGTGATCTCTTATCCCAACGGTTCTCTTGAGGGCCATATTTTTTACAAGAATCACATGCCATACGTCATATCTAATTTCGACAATTGGATACCTAGTTCCAACAATTGAAAGAATCATATAAAAAAAGCATGATCATAAAAAAAGTGTTATATAAAAAATCTAGCCGGATTCAACTAATGAAGAATACGATTTTGCTAGAGGCGAAAACAAAATTTTCAACAATTATATACAGACAATTGTGAAAGAATCTCATATTCATACAAATACCACAGGCATGCGTATTGCAACAACAAGGCAGTAAAAGAATTGAAAGACTATTAGAAGGTAAATTAAATAAAATATGCAAATTTTCTTCATTGAATAAAGCTATCGCCCGAATCGTGGTCTTATAAAGGCGTCCATTTTTTCTAGGATATTTTCCAATTCAAAAGTGCTTGGTCGGTCAACCTTGTTTCTAAAATAGCAAGTTGATAATAAACAAAAAAATATTCAAAAGTCGGAGCTATTACACAATAGGGGGGGCACACCCAAAAAATTTTCAAAAAAATGACCCCTCTAGGGGTAAAACATGCGAGGAATCCGAATTCGACATTTTCGAAACGAAAAAACGCTTCTCTGATTCAGGAAAAGCTTGTGTAAAAACGCTTAACTGATCCAGGGAAGGTCTGTGTATTGGAGCGAAAAGGCCTCCCTCTTTGTGTAGTAGCTCCTAAAAGTCTACCTTTTATCTCTATCTCGAAACAAGTATGCTTTCCTCCAGTTATGTAAAGTTCTATGATGATACTTTTCCAATCGACCACCTTTCTTTAGTTTATAACTAAAAATTTTTATTTTATTTATAGAGCAGAGATCGGAACGAGGTGAGGCTAGGCCTTGACCGAGGATCCTCTGTTTCTCGGCCTCGGTCCTAGTTTTTCGAGTAAAATCGAGGTTTTGACCCTCAGTTCTTCATTTTTTATGAATAAAATTTGAATTTTCGCCTGGAAACCGGCTGTCTAGGTGTTTTCTAGGCGGGGAATCGATTTTTGAACAATGAAAATGCTTCCCTGTTTCAGGGAAAGGGTGAATGTATTGAAGTGAAAATGATAAAATTCGAATTTTAGCTTGAAAACCCGCTGTCTAGAGAGGGGAATCAATTACGCGCACGAAAATACTTCCTTGATTCAGGGAAGAGAGTAAATGTATTGAAGCGAAAATGAATAAAATTCGGATTTTCGCCGGAAAACCGGTGAAAGGGCTGTCTAGGGGTTTCTCTAGGCAGGGAAATCGACCCATTACCTTTTCCTAGATGCATCTATCGAAGAACATAAGAATAACACTAATATCATTAGTAACAATAATAACCTTGTCATATTAAATAACATCTTAAAATGATC
>JAQGBS010004704.1:0-10030 GCA_034698545.1 Acrobeloides obliquus | reverse complement strand
TATTCTCTCTAATAGAAGCACCCCTCTATTTGAAGCACCCCCCATAAATTTTGTCTTAACAAGAAAATCTGTATAAGGAGTATATATTTTTTTCGTTTATGATCTACTTTTTACTCATTTATTAGTTTCAAGTTTGTTTGCACTTTTTTTCGAAATTTAAATTGAAAAAAGAAGCACCAGTATTAGACAAGAGTACATGCTGAATATAATTCAATCTGTTTTTTTGAGAATAAGTTATGTTTTCGTGTCAATATACAGACTTTTTCAAAAAATTGAAATTTTTCAATGTTGCGACTTAATTTTAAAATGTTGATATTTGGCTATATAATTCGATTTTTGACGAAATTTTCTATTGTAATAGGGTTTTTATAGGCGTGGAATCGATTGCGCGTATTGCCGATGCATGAAAATGCTTGCACGACCTAAGTCAGGGAAAATGATCAATTTAAGCTATTTTAAGGGTATGCCCCTCGTAGGAGCACCTCCAGTGGTCAACATAAAAAATTCCTTCAGATACGTGTTCTCCATGTCAAAAAACCTCCGAATACAAAATTTCAGTCAATTTGGAGAACATTTTTTTTAGAGAACATTCACGATTTTTTCGACCCCTTGGCATAAAAATCAAATTTCCAAAAAGGTTATTCATCCATATGCACACACCCCGGAAAATTCTGACGCTAGAGCAGTGCCATAGTCTGGGGATTACTTTTTACTATTTTTTAAAATAAAAAATTAACAATTCTGAAATAAGTGCCATGCTTTTACACTTCCCTTCATAAATTATGCCTGAAAATTGGGCCTATTATGGGCGTTAATGCCAATAGACCGAGCCGCCTTCGGCGCTCTACGGTTTAGCTTTCAAGTGAGCGCCTCTGTTAAGCCTTCGATCTCGCTTCTGAACGTCCCAAGCGGCACTCCGAACGATACTCCGTGCGGCGCTTTCAAGCGATTCATTCACGTCTTTATACGGGGGATATCTGATTTTTCCGGGAAATCTGGACTGATCGATTTTTCCGGGAAAAGGCTTAGCCCTAGCCTTAACCTTAGGCTTAAGCTTAGCCTTAGACTTAGCCTTAGACTAAGCCTAAGGTTAAAGGGGGGTCCACTTTACGACCACCTCTCGAAGAAAATTTTTTCTAAAAGATCATTTTTAGGGGTAATTTTATGCGGGGAATCGGAGGAATCGATTGCGCACATTACCAAAATGTGAAAACGCTTCCCTGATCTTGATTCAGGAAAAAAATTGGATTTTTGAAGCGAAAATCAAACAAATCCGAAAATGTTTGATTTTCGCTTCAAAAATCCAATTTTTTTCCTGAATCAGGGTCAGGGAAGCGTTTTCACATTTTGGTAATGCGCGCAATCAATTCCCCGCATAAAATTACCCCTAAAAATGATCTTTTTAGAAAAAAATTTTTTTCGAGTGATGTTCGCAAAGTGGACCCCTTTATAATATCCTTCTATAAAAATGTATGGACTTGACAATTGTATATCCATATGTTATACTCAATTTTTGAGCTCTTAAATAATGTGTTATTATTTTCTTGTGTTTTCATACAATTTAGTAATTTTCTTAGAAATTTCAATTCTCAAAAAACAAATTCTCCCCGGCATTTTTGGTCTTGTGTAGCCAAATTATTGCAAATTAAAGCGCCAATATCAGACAAATGTCATTGTAATATTCAAATTTTCTTCAACGTTTCCATCGAAACGACAATAATCATTGTTGAAAACAAAAGTATGCTTCTCTTATTGAAGCTGAGATTCATTCAAATTACTAGAGTATTTTTTTACTTTGTTTCATTTTAGAGTTTTTATTTCGTTTAACTTTCTAATTCTTTTGAAAAAACTATATAGGTTTGACGAAATCTTCGCGTGATAGATTTCCAAGAAATATAAAAAAGTCCTACCTTATGGGAATCCTGCACTTCGCGTGTCGGATTTCCAAAAAATTACTAAAGGGTCCTACATATGATTTTTTTAATTTGTAGAAACATTTGTTTAAAACGTCAATTTTTTACAAAATTTAGCTATTTTTTAATGTTTTTATCAATTGCTCCTTAAAAAGTTATTTTTCCTTGAATAATTTATTTTTTCTGATAGTGCAATCCCCAAACCTTGGACCTATAAATTTATCTGGAAAATGCAAAATGAGAGATGTATGGAAAATCACGTTACAATTTTGAAAAATTTTGCAGATTTTTCATATTTTCCATTTTCCACTTTTTTGATTGATCGAATAATAATCAATCAAATAAAGTGGAAAATGGGAAATAAAAACAGAAAATGGAAAATCCGAAAAAATCTGCAACATTTTCCAGGGGGGGGGGGGGGGTACTTACCCAAAATGGGTTTTTCTCAAAAAACATAAAGAAACTCTCTTATGGTTACGGATTTTTTCGAGCCTTCGGTCCAACCCCCCAAATAAGGAGGGGGGTCACCGGTCCCCTGTGCCCCCTTCCTAAGATATCCTTCCCCTGGAGGCTATCACCGTCACTGCTCTCCATATGAACAAAAGCTAAAGTCAAAATGTGAAAGCCTTACCTAAAAAAACTTTATCCAAATATTTCGAGTAAAAATGAAAAAAAATCGCCAAAATCCTCGTTTTTCCTACTCAAGAATATTTTTTAAATATCTATACCATGAAATTGATATGGATGGATTCTAAAAATACCCAATAATTTTAAAAATTTACGTCATTGATTCTATAGTAGTGAGGTCATTCGTAAAAATTGGCTCTCCTTCAAAATGGCTCAAGAAGTTGCATATTTAATGACTATCACATGTCTGCGTCTTATTGAGTAGTATCAATAAATAGTTACAATTACATCTTTTTTTAGAGTATCCAAAATTTTTGTTTAATTAGGATTAATTTAAGCAAATTTACCCTCCCCTACACTTAAGATTTAAATAAGCTCTAATAAAATTTACCTATACATTTTCAAAACATGCGAAAACCCCGTGTATAGTTGGTCCAAAATTGAGGTGGTGTGCAAGAAAAAATTAATGATAGTTTTTCCGCGAGCACCGGATGTGCTCGGCTGATACTAGGGGCCCCCACTATTTCATTCGACCGCTGGCTAAACTCAGCTGAATGCGGAAGAACTCATATCTTGTTATTGCCACGCGGCATAACAATATATCAATGTAGAGCTAACCAAGAACATCATTTTTGGTAAAGACAGCATGTCACAATTCCTCAACCATAAAAAGATATTTCGTTATGAAGTCGATCAGTTCAATCCGTTCATGCATGCATAAGGTGAGGTAGACTCCTAAGCCGTGTATCGCGCATTGACCGAAAATTTAAAGATTCATAGCGCATCAGGCGGGTAAAGCCCACTTGATGCGCTATGAATCTTTACATATGCTCTATGTCGTTCTGATGAATTATGAATCTTTTTAACATGCTTCATGTTGCTTGTCTTTAAACGTGTAATGTCTGTAATGACGATCTCAAGCATGTTTGATTTAAACCCCGAGTGCTAAAATTAAAGTTGTAGGGGATGAAAATCTAAAACTTTTGATACAACTTTTATGGATGTACCCTCCAAAGTAAATTCTAATTTTTTTATTTTATTCTGGCATAAAAAAGAGCCGAGCGCTAACGTGATCGGAGGGAAGAAGTAGATCTTGTTGGTTGATCGGTAACAATTCATTAATATTATTTCGGAGACTTTTTTTAAGTGACTATAATTTTTTATTTATAGAATTATTAAATAGAATTTGCTAAATACGTCTGATCTTGATGGTAGTTCGGAAACAACTTGTGAGTAATATTAATGAATTTCTAACAGCTTTTTTAACAAGAAAACATTTAAGCTTAGTTTTTTGGTACGATGTAAAAAATTTTCTTATGAGAATTTCTTCAACACAAATGAAATTTTTTCTTTCTTTTCCCACGAAAATTTTTTATATCATGAGAATTACAGAGAATTATGTGAGGAGTTGATCGCAATCTTTGAAGATCTTGGGAATGGTTGATTTAAACTCCAAATGCTAAAACAAAAGTTGTGGGAACGATAAGAGAAGACAATTGCCACTACTTTTATGGGGTACTCCCTCAAAAAATTTTTTATGCCGGCATAAAATACCGGTATTAATTTTATGCTGACATAAAAAGTAGTAGCCGCTATGAGTCACCCTAAAAAATCCGAGATTCCCTACTTCTTCCTTCCGAGCGCTCGTTCTCTGTATTTATTTATTATTTAATGCCGGGTCCGAGTGCTAACGCGCTAATAGGGTATTGTGACCAAGCTATTTTGTTAAAACCCCTGTTTTATGGAAAAATAGTTTATTAAATTTAAGTAATTAAAGTCTAGCGTCAAGAATGAGATAAGCTGAAAATTCCTTATGAGAGGCAAAAGCTCTCCGAACGCCCCCCGTAAGGAATTTTTAGATCTTTTATATTAAAAATAAAGAGGATTATGTTGTATGGATGAAAAATGTGATAGAATCATCTATCACAGTATCTCCGAGCGGTTGTTATCTTTCTTCGGTATATATTTTACTCTAGAGTAAAATTTCATTTTTTACCCAATTTTACTCATATTTTACGTAAAATACCTCTCATGTAAACAAATTGGCCGATTCGATCCCTTCCTGCGATCAAAATTCAAAAATTCCTTCGGATTCGTGTTCTCCATACTCGAAAAACCCCGAGTACAAAAAATTAGCCGATTTGGAAAACTTTTTGAAGAATCGATTTTTTCGCCTTGGTCTCCCAAGCAGAGCATCCATATTGCTTCTTGGCGCGAGTGCAAAATTTTTTATCTGCGGGTGCAATCGATAGCGCAAAAAGATCGCTGTATGTGCAATTTAAAGATTGCACCCGCAATCTGATCTGTACACCCTGTCCTCCAAAGGATAAAAATTGAAAATTTTTTTGTACAATTTCGATGATTTTGGTGTCAAACGTATTCTCTCATCGTCCCCTACAACTTTTCAACGGCACTCCGGGTTTAAATCTAACGTTCCCGAAAACGTCTGTGCGGACAAACAAACACACATTACACGTTTAATGTAGTAGGATTGATTAATATTACTCTTAAATAAAACTTATTTGCATAAACTTTGAAATTTGATCCGTTCTTATTAGCTATCGTTTTGTTATTTATCTACGGCACTCTCTTTTCAATCAAAGATGTTTTTAAAATTTATATATTTTTAAAATTTTATTTTCAGAATTAGATTTTTATTTATGATGCCAGCTGAATTTATTTAATTTTTTCTTTCTTTTTGATGCTACCTTTAGTGATAAACACTATGCTGTTTAACTCAACAGAAGAAGTAAATTTAATTAAAGTTAAACAAATTTTCTAATTGTTTATAGGAAAGGAATTATGAAATAGAACTATTTCTACCTACAATAGTGCTAATTTTATTGTCCATTTTGGGTAATATTGGGAACTTTTGTATTGTTTGGGTTACCTTTACTAATAAGTAAGTAAAAAGTTGGATCTTACCTTTCCGCACAGAAATGGACCCCTCATTCCAATTCACATTCCATTACAGGGTCACCGAAATAAACGGACTCTGCAAATTGAACAGATTTACCATAAGTTTTATCGTTTAATGCAAAGTTCTAGTGATAATTTTATTATAGGAATCGAAGTATGAAAAAATTATCTGACCCCTATTTAGGCAATTTTCGCTTCAATATACCTACACTTTTCCTGAGCAGGGCCAATGGAGATATTTTAAACTTTTTTCTAAAAATCATATTCCTGGGGGTAATTTCAGAGTAAGAGAAGCATTTTTGCGGATTAGCACTGCGCTCAATAGACTTCTTGTATAAAATTACCCCTGAAAGATTTATTTAGAACAAAATCCAACATAGCTCGCTTGATCCAGGTCCAGGGAAAAAGTGGGTATCAGTGTCGTAACCAGGATTTTTTGGGAGTACAAGATTTTGGTCAAAAATATAAGAGGGACCCTTTGGATTTTCTAAACTTTTTCTGGCCCATGGGGGGAGGGGTACGTGTACTACCCCAAAGACTACATTTTTGGAAAAATTATTTTTTCAGAAATCTCCAAGGTTGTTGTAACTGGCTAATTGCAATAAATGCCATTTTTGACATTATTCATCAATGGGGTCATTACATTTTTGCCTACTATATTTTTACGGGTATTAATTACACATCATTTCTTAACTGTTGGCGTTTGCAAATTTTACCTTTTGTTTCGTTTCTTATTGGAATGTGTATTGTTATTTTAATTGGTATTGATAGATTAATATGCATCGTTTCGCCTAGATTGTAAGATTTTAATTTTTGTGTTGATTGCTAAAATAGTCAAATACGATCTAAATGTGTGTGCGATAGAGATCGAAAATGGGGAGGTGATAATAAGGATAAGGTTATGTTGGTAGGGGGGAGGGGTATATGTGAACATTGAAATTTTCACCTTTCTTCGTTCGACCAAAAGGGTCTTAATATGTTTTAGCCTTTGGCCGATCTCGGTGATTGTGGAAGGTAGACTTTGTGAAATCCCTTCTCCTCATAACATGTCTCATCGAGACGCATTGGGAGGTGGTCTCCACAAGCCCCCTTCTACTTATATTGTTTATAGTTTCCCTTTAGCTTTTTCATGCAGTTAGGAAACAGAAAAAAACCGAAAAATTTATTTGAGAAAGCCGAAAAACCCGAAAAAAATTCGAAAAAACCGGAAAAAAACGAAACCGAACTATTTTTTGATCGGTTTTGCCTATTCTACTTTTTCAATTTAGATATGGTCATCTAAATAAACCCATTTATATATGTGGCCTTTTAGTAATACCGGTTGCTTATGGTATTATATGGAGTGTACTTACATATCATGAAGCAAAAAGTTTACATAACTTGTAAGATAAAACACCCATTTTTGGATTTTTAATTTTATTATTCTTAGCAAAATAATTTGCATAATCGATGCATTTCATAGCTTCAGAATGCGCCAAATTCAAACATACGTTTTTTATTTTTTAACCATTTTAATGGTTGTAATTTATACGTCCATGTGGATTTTTGTTAGGAGAATGAAAGGTAATATATAAAATAATCAATTAGGGTATTTTGGTGGCAATTAATGAATTGCAAATTTTGAAAAAAAACGCAAAATAGCAAGAATTCGATTTTTTGAAACACTCTATAAAAAAGAATTTTAAATAGCCTAAAAAATTATGCATAAAATTGTTTAACTTATTTTATTTTCTCTAATAGAACCCCATGAGGTTCTTTGTTTCTTTGGTCTCTAGTGTGAAGTTATATTAGAGGCTAGGGTTCTATTGGAGGTGGGGTTCTATTTTTCGATCATGAAATTTCGAAAAATTTAGTTAATGGCAAACAAAAAAATCAAAAAAGTTTAAGCTAATGAGGTCAAAATGGCTGAATTTTCTAAGAGTTTATACATTTTGAAAAATTATGGTGCAAAAATACTAAATATCCTATATTTTTTCATGCTAAAAGAAAATTCAAGAAAATTGTTCAATGAACTGCCATTTTTCATTGTGAGGGGGTGGGGTTCTATTAGAAGGTGGGGTTCTATTTTTCGATTGGTCTCTAGTGTGGGGTTCTATTAGAGGCTGGGGTTCTACATTCTGTTTCACATCTATAAACGCACCCCCATTTTGGCCAGTTTTTATGCGGAATCATGTGGTAATAATGGTTTGATCAGATTTTTTGTGACACCACAAACTAGCAAAAATGGGGATGCGTTTATAGATATGAAATGAAGTGTATTAAAGGGATTCTATTAGAGGAAATACGATATTATAATTTAGATAGCTGTAGAGCAACTAAAAAAATCCTAAAATCGTTGACAATTGTTATGCTTATAGTGGTCTGTAGTTGGCCTACAGCTCTTATTACACATAGTGTGGTTTTGTCTCTTATACCACATGTCAATTTGTTAATTTTGACTATCTCAGTGGGCATATTAATAAATTTTGGAGTTTCCATAAACTTTATTGTATATTATTTATTCAGGTAAACTTTAAAAAAAATTTAGGGGTGTGGGGTTCTAACTATTAGAGACCGGAGTTTTCAAAAAACCGAGCCTGAGACCAAGGGTAAGGATGACCAATATTTTTCCTTAGAGGAACCGAAGGATAAATCCTCGGATTTAAAAAACCGAGGATCGTGACCGACGGGCGAGAATTTTTTCCTTTATGTTTTTGCCCAAGATTTTTTTCGAGGCTATGGAACGAGACCAAAAGTCGGGAATCCTCGGTTTTTTTCGGTCTTTGATTTTCTCGATGCTCGGTTTTCCTCGGTCGGCCCAAAAAAACCAAGGATCAGACCGAGAATGCTAGGTCGAATCTCGCTTCGGTTCGGTCTCTACTAATTATAAGAATCAAATCCCTGTCATTATTTATGGAAAATTGGGGGAACTGTTCCATCCTCTTCATGGCATTTCTTAAATCATTGTATAGCCAGGAATTTTGTCCATGTGCTTTAAAATTTAATTTAGCCGAGACTATAGAATAGCATTCCAAGCACAACTAGGATGCCTAATACCTTATAGAGAACAACAAACTGATTTACAATTAATTAAATTATCTAACTCATCACGAATAAAACGTCTTTCGAACATATCTTCTATGTTGTTTGATCTTAAATATTCGTCAAAAAATGATGTTTATTTGTAAAGCAATTTGTTTAACGTGAAAGTCTTTATTGTTGAAGGAATAAATAAATACAGAATTTTATTTATAACTAACAGCATAAGGGTCGTGATAGATGCGTCCGAATTGTCATAATAGATGTTACTACGCGTCCGGATAGCTTCCTGATGCGTCCGGATTAATCCGGATTGTGGGCTGTAGCGACAGTATATTGACCGAGTCCTCATCGGGGACTCGGTCAATATTGTAATTTATTTTTGAAAAAGGTGTGTTTTTTGATACATTTACTTAGAAAAATTGATTTATATGATTTTAAAATAAAATTTATAAATTATCCATGGTGAGGATGATCATGTTCAGCAATTAAATAAAGCCTTAGTTCATCTGGTTCAATAACATTTTTCGTATGCCTAAAGGCTTTTAAAACTACCAGCCATAAATAAATTGCAATTATTTCTCCAATAGCAATAATACAGAAGAATGTAATACATAGTGCCCTTGTTTCTAAAACAATGATGTTTGATAATAGGAATTTGATATAAAAATTTTTATCAATATAACAAATTTCTATTAGGAAAGGTATTTAGGAGCGGGGGAGGTGACAAACTTTGCTGGCTCTTACTTCTCTCTCTATCTCTCTTAGCTACTTCCATTCCTGGAGAGGGATTATTACCAGGTAATGACATAGATCCATTCGGCACGATTTTGAATTATTGAACTATTTTTGCAAATCAGACAATTAAATAGACTGATTTGCAAGAATCATTTCTCTAATCGTTCAAAATCGTGCCGAATGGGTCGTCGTTGTTCAATGAACTGCCATTTTTCCATTGCGAGGGAGTAGGGTTCTATTAGAAGGTGGGGTTCTATTTTTCGATTGGTCTCTAGTGTGGGGTTTTTGGGCAAAAAATAAGCATAATTGTTTGAAAAGGAATGTTTTGTGCTGAAAGTGCTCAAAAATGACAAATTAAAAAAAATGAAAATTGCCATTTAAGACAGATTGTCTGAAGATTTTCGAAGATGAAGGTACCAAGCAAAAAAGTCATAGTCTCAGATTTTTTTCAATTGTTGCCTAAAAGTAACTGTATGATCCCAATATAAAAACTTTGCCTTCCAAAAATCCAAAACTTTTTCGCATTCGGAGATATGGCCCTTCAAAGTTAGACACCTTGAGCGAAGAGCAAAAATTGGACCCATTTAAGTAAAACGCGATTTCTCAGCCAATTTAAAAGATTTTCAAATACGGTCTTTTTTAATTTATTGGTATGGTATTGTAGTAAAATTTTGTAGAACATCACTTTTTGATCCGACATACTTCCAACGAAATATGACGATTTTATTGAAATTTTAATAGCTTTGTACAGGCTCCAATTTTACACAAAAACGGCTCTAGAAAATCGACGTTAATTTTGCCGTGAGGTTTGAAAG
>JAQGBS010004703.1:0-10030 GCA_034698545.1 Acrobeloides obliquus | reverse complement strand
GAATTGTCACAACAATTATATCTTGTGGGATAAAATTATTTGTGATATTAATATAGCCTGTTTGGACAGCACTTCCGGCACTAAAAGCTCCACCATGCACCCAAAAAAGAACTGGATAACCATCTTTTGAAGCAGCCTAAATGAAATTTTGAATTTTTTATAATTGTATAAACCAATTCGAACGAAAAATGCAATTTTTAATATTCTAAAAATTCATGAAAGGTAGCGTACTTTTGTGTTACAGAAAATAAGAATTGCTACTGTTGTCGAAATAATTGTGTAAAGTTTTGTCCATGTTTTACAACAAAAACATGATCATCTATTCTATTTACCTGATTCAATAAAAAGTTGATTATTGAAATGATTAATCAAACATGAACTATGTTTTTCTCACGCGTATGTACACAGCATATTTAAGACCAATTTTGGAATACTCATCAAATATGTTTAATCCTTATTTGAAAAAAGATGTCAAAAAACTTGAAAAAATTCAAATAACCACAACTAAATTAGGCATAGCTTGTTTTGCCACGACGCATTTGCCACGAACGCATTTGCCACGACGCATTTGTCACGACGTATTTGCCACGAACGCATGCGTTCGTTGACATATGTGTTCGTGGCAAATGCGTCGTGGCAAATGCGTTCGTGAAAATACGTCGTGACAAATGCGTCGTGGCAAATGCGTTCGTGACAAATGCGTCGTGACAAAACGGTCCTGTCGTGGCAAAGCAAGCTATGCTCTAAATTAATCCACCATCAATGTTTTAGAGGGAACGAATTTTCGTATTCAGAAATCTTGATATTATAAATCCCAGTCAATTTAGTTTTAAAAATTCTTTATCAAAAAATTTTCCTATATAGCTATTTAAATTAAGTTTACGCAACTATGTTTGTTTTTTTAAAATTTAGATTATAGTAGTAATTTTGATTTTAAACAATCTCTCTATTTTTGAGAAATTTTTAGTAATTGTTATAGTCATGATTGTAATCGTACATAAAATAAAAATGAACTTTTTCTGTTTACCGATTTTTGCGGAAAAGCATTGTTAAAAAATATATACATGTTTTGGTTGTAATACAGTGTCAAAACTTCAAAAGCAATTAACTCGACAATGGTAACGATTCAGAATTTGCTATAAAAACAAAAAATTGATCCATTTTTCATGAATTTTCATATTCTAACAAAAATAGCAACTTTTTTTGAGCTGGTCTTTTAAAAATTAAACTACTTTTTTATGAGGACTATAGAAATTTAAAGTTAAGCAATCTTCGCTAATATCATCAATTCTGCCCATTCTTCCAAAACCCTCTTTTGACCAAACATGTGGGACACAAGCATGTCCATACGATTTTGCATCTCTGATACCTGTCCAAGATTCCGGTGGTTGGGGTTTCTAAATAATCATGCTATGATCGACTATGTGGTCAGAACCAAGATGTAGCCAAGGAGACTAGGTGTCAAAACCTTAACCATATTTTCTAATCCTATTACGTTATGACACTAAGTGGGCTATACAAGGGCAGGGGTCCACATATAGCCCCAACATTTTTTCTAGAATTTGATTCTAAATCGTTTTTGAAGTGATTTTCTGACGAGAATAACGAGATAAGAAAATTGGTGAACATCCTTACCCCCCCCCCCCCTGCAAATTTTTCGAAAATATGGATCCACCTTTGCCCATGTATGTTTATAGTCCCATGTTGTCCAAAAATTAAAGGAAAAGTGCAATTTTTGAAGAAAATTTTCAAAATTTTGCACTTTTAGCCCCTCTTTTCGTGGATTATCCCCTCGTGTCACAAAATCCTGGATATGTCTATGGTCGGAATTTCCATATTTAGCACTACTTTTACGCGTCGTGCGGAACTTTAGTCTCCCATATAAAAATTGTTTACGCTTATAGTCTTTTTTTCGTCAAAGATTTTTTTCTTCTATAAAATTTTTCCGATTGAATCAGGAATTAAAAGAAGAATTGTTTATTGAAACGAAAAAATTTAAATTTTTTAAAAGAATTTTTTAATCTCTGAATACGAACTACAAACTATATCAGAATTTTTTTTAAACGAACAAACAAACTATATCAGAATTTTACGAACTAAAGTCTGTTTTTTCGCAAATACCGAGTTGCGATTTGTAGTTTGTAAATTTGTGTAGTTTGGGCTCCATTCCGAAGACGTAGGTTCAAATCCGAGTGGCGAAAATTTTTTTTTGCTACATTTTGTGTTTGCAAAGATGTCAAGAAATCTATTTTTTAGAAAATAAAAATTGACAAAGTCAATCCGTAACGTTGTAAAATAGGCTTTCAGGGTTTTTTTAAGCTCAAGATCATCAAAAACGGATGAAAATTGACGGAGGAGAGGCGTTTTTAACTTACGCCTTTGGAATGGAGTCCAAACTACAAAAATGTAAAAACTACAAATCCGCAACGTGGTATTTGCGAAAAAACAGACTTTACAAACTATATCAGAATTTTTTTTAATTCTGATATAGTTTGTATTCAGAGATTAAAAAATTCTTTTAAAGAATTTAAATTTTTTTCGTTCCAATAAATAATTCTTCTTTTAATTCCTGATTCAATCAGAAAAATTTTATAGAAGAAAAAAATCTTTGGCGAAAAAAATGACTATACCTCTAATCTAAGCTCACCAACTGGGGGTTTTGCAAAAGGAATATTTAAAAAAATATCCGCTTTTTCATTATTTTCCAAATTAATGGTAAACCCTTGAAGTTTTCCATAGTTTGTTTCGACTATTGGGTCTATTTCTTGAGAATAAGATTTTGAAATTAGTATGACTAGCAATAAAGTATATAAAGTTGAAGGAAAATTTAAAAACATGTCAAATGTTCTGAAAAATTATAAAATTAAAATGTCGAGAAATCGATAAAAAAAATCAATTAAAGACACTTATACACCGAGCATACTTTGAGCAAAGACTATATTTTATTTGACAAGGCATACTTAGTTTCAATTTTCTCTCTGGACTATAAAATTTGTAACTTGAATCGAGCACAAAACATAATTTTCTTAAAGGGGGAACCATTTGGGGGTCATTCTCCAAAAAAATTTTTCGATATGACCTATATAAGGTAAAATCATGCGAGGAATCGATTGCGAGATCTCCCGAAGCGTGAAAACGCTTTTTTGACCCTGATTCAGGAAAGGAATTGGTGTATTGAAGCGAAAATCAATCATTTTCGGATTTTTATAAGAAAACCGTCGATTCTTAGATTTTTCTAGGTGGTGAATCGATTGCGCACATTCCCGAAGCGTGAAAACGCTTGCTTCACCTTGTTTTCGCAAAAATACCGATTTTTTGGGGGCCCAAATTGCGACCAATTCTCTTTTTTTATCACGATAAACCTATATAGGGTTTTGGGTTCCCAAAAAATCGATATTTTCGCGAAAACAAGGTAAGCAAGCGTTTTCACGTTTCGGGAGTGTGCGCAATCGATTCCCCGTCTAGAAAAACCTAAGAATCGACGGTTCTCTCATAAAAATTCGAAAATGTTTGATTTTCGTTTCAATACACCCACCACCTTTCCTGAACCAGCGTTAAGAAAGCGTTTGCACGCTTCGAGAGTGCATGCAATCGATTCCTTGCATGATTTACCCTTATATAGGTCATATAAAAAAAAATTTTTTGGAGGATGACCCCCAAATGATTCCCCTTTAATATTTAAAAAAAAATTTGCGTTTCCTTTTTTAGTTTACATTTGTCAATATTATGCTTTTTTAAATTTCCATTATCTATTTATTTTTGATTGTGCTCATTGTTCATTTGGTACATTATTTAATCAAAGGTTTTGTACATTAAACACAAATCGATGCAGCAGACATATTCAATTCTATTCATCGACGTAATAGGCATATTCAATTCTATTAATTCTTTAATTTCCATCCTATTTCAATTCTATTGTATTAACTGATTCGCGATGCAAATCAATATTTGTTTGTACAGGGTGGTGCAAAAAACTTTTTGTGCTCATACATGTACAAAATGTACATTTGTGATCAGATGCACAAAACCCATTCAAACCCCATAAATTGGCACGCAGTATGCAAGCAAAATTCGGTTTTGAGTCAAAAAAATTTATACACACGCGAAGCGCGTGTGGTTCCATTATTTTTTTTCCAAAATTTTTGAAAATTAAATAAAAAATTCTAACGGTCTCCCATTACTATTCACCAAAACTGTCCAAATTTTCCATTTTTTCAACAAAAATGACCAAAATTTGCTATTTTTCATTAACAAATTTCATTTTCAGAGCATTTTTGTCTTTTACAAGATCTCATTCTTTTTTATAAAATTACTAATGGTCTGATTAAAATAAATTTTAAAACATCTTTTTCTTGAATTGAATCTAAAACTAGGGGTCATAACATCAAATTTCACTATCAATCTAGCACTTTTAATCAACGTTATAATTTTTATTTGATAAAAACTGCTTCCGTCTTTATCCAACTATCTCACGATTGTCAAACAGCAAAATCTCTTGGCACTTTTAAAAGATCTGTCAAATATGAAAATCTATCTCAATTTTTTATGAACTGTTAAAAACATCACACTTTTCTTTCTTTTTATATTTAGCACTCGCGCCCGCTTGATTTATTGTAAGATTTAATGTTTGTGTAATTGTCACGTATTTAATACGTAAATAAATAATAATAATAATAATTTTCAGCTTAAAGACAAGCATTTTTCAAGAAATTTTCATCTGCGAGCTAGTTTTTTTTTGCTAACTTCAGATTTCCGATATTCCCATATAAAAAATTTATAAGATGTCCATATAAAAAAATGCGAAAAATGTCAATTTTCGCTTCAAAAACACCGTTATTCCCTGAATCAAAGTTAAGGAAGAATTTTCAGATTTGGGAACGCATGCAATCGATTCTCATCATAAAATTACCGCCATATGGATCATTTTTAGAAAAATAAATTTTAAAATTTATTTTCCTTAAAAAATCACAAAATGCATTTTTTGCTCCACCCTGTAAATATTATTTCCGCACCTTATCGACTCACGTGAATTTGTTTTATCGACTATTTTATTTAAGAGAAGAATACTAGTTGATCAAAAAGCTTTTTATTTACATGTGTTTAAACACTTTTTAGAATTTTTTAGAATTATGAGAATTTTTTTATCTAATCTGTCGATCGCTTTTGGTATTTTTGATCGAAGGCTATTCAATGGTTGTTTAGTATTTTTCATTTTAATAAAAATTAATGTTTTTTTATAAATAATTAAGTAATAGAATTTATGTGAAAATCTATTGTTTTTAAAAAATAAGCCCAATCTTAAAATTTGAAAATTTGTTGTTATTATGAAAATTCATAACAAATGTCCATTTTTGTTTCTCAATAAATACAAAATCGCATATCTTTTTCGTGAAAGTGCAGAAAAAATTACTGCTCTATAGTGCAGTGGATAAGGAAGTCGCTCATCCGATCTGGCAACATTTGTCCATAGGTTCGACCCGCTAGAGTAAAACTTTTGATTTTCAAAAAAATTTATTTTCAAGACAAACAATTTTTGGCTCCTTGAAAATAAAATTTTGAAAATTAAAAGTTTTACCCTAACGGGATCGAAGCTATGGGCCCAATATTGCTTAACTTGCCAGAGCGGAAGGGCGGCTTTCTTACCCACTACACTATGGAAATGTAATAAAATCTGATCCTTTAAGACTTCAAAAATGGAACTATGTGCTATATGCGCAAATGAAAGTGATGGATATCATTTTGGAGCTAAAGTTTGTCGAGCATGCAGTTCGTTCTTTAGAAGAAGCATATCTGAGAGAAAAGTGTACAAATGTAGACAGTCTAATAACTGTGTGCTTAAAAATGGTAACAAATTTTAAAAAATTAGTTAAATATAGTCCATTTCAGCTACGTGAAAAAAAGTTGGGTACCCATAGTGTAGTGGATAAGGAAGCCATCCTTCTTATCTGGAAATTAAGCTACGTTAGGCCCGCTTATTCGATCCCATTAGAGAAAAAATTTTGATTTACAAAACGCACTAACGGGTCGAACCTATCAGTCTCAATGTTGTTTAACTTGCCAGATTGGACCGGCGGCTTTCTTATCCACTGCACAATAGGTCCTCAATTTTTTCACTAATGATAAAATGAACTATATATCAATTTTAGATTTCCGAGTAGTTTGCCGAGCATGTCGTTTAAAAAATTGTCTAGAAGCCGGGATGCGAGATGATCGTAAGCTTGCTTAATTTTAAAAATTTATTTTATTACAAATTTAGTTGTACGTAAAGGGCCTATAAAACATCATCAATTTGTCAAAAATGAAATTATGGAACCTATCCAGTCAAGTTCAACGTCCAGTCAAGTTCAAATTATCCCTAACCCGGTAATAATTTCTTATACACATTCATGTTTAGGTCCATAGTTTGATGTGGTCAATGATCCCTCCCACCATAGGTGAAAAGGAGGGGGCGTATATTTTTCAAAAATTCAAAAAATTTCGTCCCTTCTCAAATAAATTTATTACAGAAAAATAAGTAAAAATAGTTAAATTTTGACCCAAAACAGTTAAAAATTGAAAATTGTGTTAAAAAAAGTAAAATTTTTTTAATTTCTCCAAAAAAAATTTTTAACATAAGGGTCCACCCTGCGAGGCCGACCACTTTTGTGCAAGGGACGTAGATCTAAAGGCCCTTTTCACCTATGCCTTCCACAGTTCGTATGACCCGCTTTCAAAGCCCAAACTAAACTATGCTTATGACAATATTGACTTCACATTTTTAGGTCCAAAATTTTGATAACTTCAATACAAATTCTATTCTTAAACGGATTTTACAAGGAATTAACATCTATATGAATTCTCAAAAATCCTTGTACAACATAGAAAATCAGACCAAAATGTTCACTGCATTAGAATTTATGCCTGCTAACAAATCCGATTGTTATCGCTTAGAAAAAAACTGTATTCCTATGATAAATTCGATGTTAAATGAATATTTTGAGCCATATAATTTGATGAATCCGAGTGAAAAGGTAAGAAAAAATATTAAAGAATAATACTCCCTTCAGTTCCAGTGAATACGGAAGGAGAGCATCAGGGGCGTGTGCTAGTGCTAGATAAATCATCCCTTTCGAAATCAAAATTTCGAACAATAAAAAGCATCGAAATATGAAATAAATATTTCGAAAATTTCATCATTTTGCCTCAAACTCGAAATAAATTTCGACTCCGAAAAAGTTAAAACTTGAAATTCTATATTGAAATTTTAATTTTGACCAAGTACTAGCATGCACCCTTCGAGGGACAAAACCTAAATACATTTAACAAAAAAGTTTTAGGCCTTAATTATCAAGAACTTCACAACAAAATATTCATTTTTATTCAGATGTTATCAAACGTCAAAATTTTTCCCTCATCCTAATGATAATCGCTTTTTCACTCATTATGGATATTACCTGACTAATGATATATTTGTTCTAGAATGTTTTACTGATGAAGTTAAGAAAAATAAAGACGAATATGTTAGGTGAGTTGGATCATATTTAACAAAAAGCATCGTGTTCACAATCCCAAAAATTCCCAAAGTCCGTTTCAGTTGGAGTATAAAGAAAGTAATCCCACAATAGCAAAGCGGATTAGGAAGCCGCCTGTCCGATCTAGCAAGTTAAGCTACGTTGGGCCCGAAGGGTCGATTTCACTAGGATAAAAGAGCCCGAAGGTTCACTAGTACAAAAATTTTGATTTAAATAATTTACAGACAATGGAGAAAAAATTTTTTTACTCCATGTTAATTAACTTGCCAGATTGGATGGGAATATGTCATACTATTTTCATTTTATGCTACTAATATTTCCCGGTACTAATATCAATTTAGATTAACTGAATCAATGTGGCAAATTACGAAATATACTATAAATAAAATGCTGAAACAAGATTTTCGTGAAGTTGATTTAGCAGCATTAGTCTATATAATCTTTGCTCAAGAGTGTAAGGATTTAAATTAAAAATATAGATATAGTCTGTTTCACTGAGAATACAAAATAAGGTTTGAACTGCATGGCTCAGAAAATGAATTTTTTTAAACTTGTCTGGAAATGACCAAAAACGGCACAAAAAAGGAATTAATTTATATGAAGTACCGGGAGCTGAGCGCTACCTTACTCGGGGGTTAGAATTTTGTCTTCTACAAATTTTATTTTAGCGTCGACGGTTTAACATCCGAAGGATCGATCGAGACATTGATTTGGATGAGGTCTATTCATATATAAGAAATGTGAATTAGATTCGCAAATATAACCCTACTACTAGTGGTGCATCGAAATCGAAAAGGTCGAAACGAAATAGAGAGGCCAAATCATATGAATTTCATATGAAATTGCCATTTTTAAACTGAAAATGCTCGTAGAATGAAAATTTTGGGCAAAAAATGATGAATTTGGATGAAAAAATTAACAATTTTGAAAATTTTTAGTGAAAATAAGAAAATTTTGGTGAAAAACCATAATGGGGAACCATTAAGATTTTTTTAAATCCAAAAATTTTGGGCAAAAACATTTTTAATCTTCGTCTCGATTCTATTAAAATTTCGAAAGTCAAAAAATCGAAATTTTGAGTCGAAATCACAATTTTGATGAAACACTATCTACTACTATAAACGTGTAACGTTTGTCTGTCGGTGCACAAGAAATCGGGAACTTTAGATTTAAGCCTTCAACACTAAAACAAAAATTGTAGGGGACAATGATTGAAGACAATTGACACTACTTTTATGGAGGTACTCCATCAAATTGTTCAATCTTTTGTTCGAAAAAAATCATAATGTACCTATAGTTACATAATTTGCATATAAGTTTTTTCCTATGTACCTGTAGGTACATATACGGCTTGACAGTGCCACTTGGAGTCACTCTTGAGATTCTGATAGCGCCGGAGGCGCTTGGCCCCCGGTCCTTCATATGAATTTAATTCCTGTACCTCAAAAGTTCTTTCTTTGTCAGGCTAAAAATTTTTTATAATATAAATTCTTTAGGCCAGAGACATAAACTCCATTCACAACTAATTGAAAGAAATAAGAGCCAATTATTTGAAGAATTTCATCAAGATATTGTTAACACATTTGGGTTTGACCGAGCTGGAATAAAATTTGCAAATGTTTTAACTTTATTGAATGATACCTTGGTAATATTATATAAAATCATTATTATTGAGAATCACGGGTATCCCTAGATCAAGGGGAAATTTCAAGTTTTTATTATGGTAGAGTTATACCTTAATGAAGGGGTCCCTCTTAAGTTAATTTTGAATTCTAATGCCGGCATTTCCATGGCCAAAAACCCCGGCTACACAAAATCAGCAGTTAAAACTTCATATTTTTGAATTTTATGATCTTCAATTTTTGTTTTAATACATTTATCCCTGATTCAATAGGAAGCGCAGAAGATTTTAGATTATATAATGCTTACTAAATTTTAGGAAATCCAAAAGCAGATCTACGAAACGCGTATTATAGGAAATGTTTTTACAGAAGAGTCCATTGATTTGTGGGATAAACTGTTGCCCAGAAATGTTGTAGAAAATTCTTGTCCAAATGATCAATCAACAGAGAATGAACATTAATCCATTTCACTCGAAAAAGATGCTAATTTGTTGATATTTTTAAAACTCATGATAAAAGCATTTTGAAACAATAGTCTTTATCGTTTTTGAGATGCTTGTATTTGAAATAGCGATTATTTTTGTTTATTATTTACTTTAAATAAAATTATTATTTATTATAACTAAAAGTGTGCATTAGTCGATTGCTAATGAGTTATAGAAAAAAGTTGAGGAGCTGTCAAAATTTTATAATAAAATTAAGGAGCAACATCATATAACATGTATATGATAATGAATTCGTGAAAATCCTATTTATTAAGATTGCGTATTGGATTTTGTTCTTTTCATAAGAGACACCCTGCGAGACGCGCAGAGTGTCTACATTGTCTTATTTATAAGATTTTGTCTTATTTTTCGAACTTTTTCTTATTTTGTCTTATTTTCTTATTTTTCATCG
>JAQGBS010004702.1:0-10033 GCA_034698545.1 Acrobeloides obliquus | reverse complement strand
CATTCGTTAGCAGAATTTGTCACATGTTTTTGAAATCGCCTTCGTATTATAATTTGTTCGAGGTAGGGATTAAAGGACCAGTCCCACTTGAATCAGGGTTTTCGTTTCAATAACTCAAAAATTGTTCAAAGTGGACAATTTTGGTGTCATTTGATTCGTCTCAGCGAGTTATAAAAAATTGCTAAATGTTCATTGTATGAAAGTTGAAAAAATCGATGCAAAAATGGAATTTTCCGCTAAAAGTTTGTGTATTGAAACGAAATGCCTGAGTGCGAAAAAATGAAAATCTTCCCCCGAATCAAGAAAAGACTATTTATATGACATATGGCCACATTTTCGACAAGAATCACATGCCATACTTCATATAAACATCCTTTTAAGTAAATTCAAAAATTGTTATCAGGTGCAGGCTCTTCGTTTCAATGTTCAAACTCGTTTGAAACTTTTTTTGTTTCGTCCATAACTTTTTATGGTTAGATTTTCAAGTAGTGCGATAAAAGCGAAAAATGCTCAAAATTTTGTGCTCTATCAGATGACACCAACTCCCCAAAAAGTGGACTGGTCCACGAAAAATTAAAAAGATTTTTGAAAATTGGATCAATTTTTAGATAATTTCCGGCAGGGAAGATTTGCTATACTTGGTCCAAGGTGACCCTGTGCCATTGGCAATATTTAATTCAAAACATTATGCCGATAATTGGTCACAATTGAAGCTTTATGATAGCTCGGCGAGCTTGGTAGGTACCCCTTCAAAAATATAAGACGTCAAAAATTGGAGCTAATACACAATGGGGGTACCCACGTGAAACTTTTTCAAAATTTTGTTCTGGAAATCACCCCCCAATGGGTAAAAACATGCGGGGAATCCGAATTTGACATTATAAAATTCCTCGGATTCAAGAAAAGCTGTATATCGACACGAAAATAACATATTTTGGTCTAAAGCAACGCTTTTTCTTTCCCAGGAGGAGGAATGATTTAGTCGTTGAGGCGATCTTCGTCTTTCTTTTTCATGATCCTGTTCCTTCCTTAGATACTGGTAGTTTCCGTCGCGTTGTGACATCTAAAAAATTGGAGGAGGAGCCTTATAACTTGTGCATCCCTAATCGGAACATATTTTGGTCTAAAAACAACACTTTTTTTCTTTTCGCGGTGCATGGAGGAGGAGGAACATTTTCATGTATTTTTTAGACACGTCATTTATCTGCAGTGCATGATCAACAAATCCCTTTACTCTTCAAACTAAGAGAACTAAACGAAAGACGCTCGTTAAAAGAAACTTGCAGCTGTAGCAAGGAGTTAACAGCCGAGGAAAATGTTGAAGCTATAGCTTGTTATCTCTGCAAGGCCAAATTCCATGGCAAATGTGCTAGATGGGAGCCATTTTTGAACCGGATGCTCCCGGGAATATTTTTGTGTCCGAGATGCTTGTAAGGATTTATTCAGAAAATTTTAAACAAAAAATAAAATGTGAAAAAAGTTTTAATCTGCAATTTTAGACGAGGACGACGACCATGTATTGAAGATGTGGAGGTGGCTTGTGAGGCGGCGCCTAAAAAGTCACTCGAATTTTTACTAGTAGATAACTTATTGCGTCGATCGTCAAAAGCGTTTAATGACATGCTAGAAAATATTAAGAAAATTCCTATCGGTTCTGATATCAATATAATCTCAGTTGAAGAAAAAGCTATGTAAGTATATACTTGAAAACCTTCTACTACTACTACTGCTTTTTCTACTACTCCTTCTTCTTCTACTACTACTACTTCTACTAATTCTTCTTCCTCTTCTTCTATTTCTTCTTCTTCTACTACTTCTTATACTTTCTCTTCTACTAATTCTTCTTCGTCGTCTTCTATTTCTTCTTCTTCTACTTCTACTACTTCTTCTTCGTCTTCTTCTATTTCTTCTTCTTCTACTTCTACTACTTCTTCTTCATCTTCTTCTATTTCTTCTTCTTCTACTTCTTATACTTCTTCTTCTACTACTTCTTCTTCATCGTCTTCTATTTCTTCTTCTTCTTCTTCTACTACTACTTCTACTACTAATTCTTCTTCATCGTCTTCTATTTCTTCTTCTTCATCTTCATCTTCTTCTATTTCTTCTTCTTCTACTTCTTATACTTCTTCTTCTACTACTTCTTCTTCATCGTCGTCTTCTTCTTCTTCTTCTTCTTCTTCTTCTTCTTCTTCCTTCTTCTTCTTCTTCTTCTTATACTTCTTCTACTACTACTTCTTCATCGTCTTCTTCTTCTACTTTAATTTGTTCAACTTTCAGGATCGAAACAAGCGTGTTGCACGCCTTATCCCTAGAAATAATCGACATGGAGGCGTACAATATAGCATTCTCTTCTTCCTACTTCCAGCTCTTCCCAATACCCGAATCTCAAGTCCAACTTTGGCGAACACTTCAATCCCGTATGGTCGATTCAGCACTTCAAAAAGTGATCTTCCCCGGCTTGGGTGGCATGACAATTTCTCCCAACCGCCGATACAAACGACACAGCAGCGGATTTGGCGGCTACGGCTCGAGTAAGAAGAAGCAAAAGGCCAAAGATAAAGATGAAAGTTATCACGGAGATAAGGAAGAATGCTCGGCGGACAAGTGTTTAAAGCCATATAGTAAGGCTTAAATTTTTATGTAATCTGTGAGTAATGGTGGAAAAAAGCGGGCCTAATCCAAGAAAGGGGATAGTCTCAGCCGGTCCTTATTTTTTCGTAACTTTTTTTGGCTGGATGGCTAAGCCGAGGGCCGGGTTTTTCCACTCCTCCTAATCAACAAAATTTTTTTAGGCGATCATGTTCGTTGGATCCAATGTGAGTCTGGTTGCATGCGCTGGTATCATTATGTTTGTGTGGGGCAGACCGTGAAGGCGGCTCAAGAAATTTCTAAATATACTTGTTATAGGTGCTTGTCAGTTCATGAATAATATTTTTACATTACAAACTTGATCATTATGATTTTTCTTATACAGGGTGAGTAAAAAAGTAGTCGAAAAAATTTTTTGGGACTGGGAAATTTTTTACTAAAAATGACCCATATAAGGGTAATTTTATGCGGGAAATCGATTGCGCGCATTTCCGAAGCATGAAAACGCTTCCTTGACCCTGATTCAGGGAATGGAGTTGGTGTATTGATACGAAAAAGCAAGTTTTCGATTTTCGTTTCAATATACCAACTCCATTCCCTGAATCAGGGTCAAGGAAGCGTTTGATCCCAAAAAAATTTTCGGGCACAAAAATGCACTTTTTTACTCACCCTGTATAACCTTTGTAACTCTAAAAAATTTGCATAAAATTCATTTCAAGATTTAGTCTCAAAAATTTTTATATTTCTTTTTTGTGTGAAATTTAGTCAAGAATTTACTCTCTTTGTGTGATTTGCCTTTTTACACTTTTTGGAGCTACTACACAATAGGGGGGAGGGGAGGCACGAAAATTTGTTTGCCGTGACCCCCTATTGTGTAGTAGTAGCTCCCACTTTTTTCTGAAAAAATTTCGCTTTTCATTCAATTTTGCATGCATTTTTGATCTTCTATACCTAAAAATATCTCTATTTTTAACAACCATTTTTGTCACGGTGTACGAAAATCGGAAAAAGTCGACCCAAAAATGGTGGTCAAGTGGGAAAAGCGCAGTGTTTTTGCAGTTTTTCAAATTAATTTTTTGAAATTTAACTCTAGAAGGGGATCGAACCCACTACTAGCAAACTAAAAAAGACCGAAACACTATCCACTCGGCCACCAGAAATCGTCTCCTTGACCCTGATTCAGGGAATGAATTCGGTGTATTGGCGCGAAATTTCTATTTTCGTCCTGAAAGCAAGACTTTGTTCTGAGTTTTGTATGCCCATATTGTGTGCAATATTTGTATGTAAGATAAATGAATTTTTACTGAAATGAATCTTTTCTTTGGTGTACTGTACTTTACCGATTGGAAAGAAACGATGATCTGAAGAGGAGTCTCCCCTCCCCCCAAAACTAATTCAGGGAATAGATTCGGTGTATTAACACGAAAATCGAAAAAAACTAACTTTTTGAGGGGCAAACGTAAAGTCCGGTCGGAAAAAGTTGCCATTTTTTTATAGAAATTCGTAAAATTCATAAAAAATGGAGCATTTTTTGTTTTTACGGTAAATTCGCTAACGGTTTCGAGAGAAATCGTGAGTGAAATTGGCGAAATTTGAACTCTGTGTATTACAACGAAAACATGTGTACCATTCATGTTTCTACAATAATCTTTAACTTGCATCAATTTGATGTATTGAAGCGATTATAGAAAAGTATATTATTAATCGCTTCAATACTTCAACTTTTAATTGATGGAAGTTAAAAATTATTGTAGAAACATGAATGGTACACATGTTTTCGTTGTAATACACAGATTTCAAAAATCGCCAACTTCACATGCGATCGAAGCCTACTAATAACAAACTTATTCCGAAATTCAACTATTTCGAGATGGCTAGCCATCTCGAAATCGTGTCCAAACACATTCAACGGCCACCCTGTTTATAACCAACGGCTTTTTCATCTTTCCTATTGATCTTTTCTTTAAAAATTTTTTACGAATGATATTTTATCTGAAAATTTTGTATATAGCTTTTCTTGATTCTCTTATTTTTTGGATTTTTATTTTTGCAGTGGGCTGCTTATTTGTAATATGTTTTATACAAAAAACATTATTTTGTTGGTATTTTTTGAAGCTATTACACAATAGGGGAGCCACCCATGTGAAAAAATTTCGAAAAAAATGACCTCTCTAGAGGTAAAAACATCCGGGGAATCCGAATTTGACGTTTTCGAAGCGAAAAATGCTTTCCTGATTCAAGGAAGGCTTGTGTATTGACGCGAAAAGTCGCAAAAATACGATTTTTGCCTAAAAGCGACGGATAAAAATGTGCGGGAATCCGAATTTAACATTTATAAAATTTCTCGGTTTCAAGAAAAGCTGTATATCGACGCGAAAATTTCGAGAATAATACGCAAATTTTAAAGCTCAAACTTTATGCAATATTATAGTTAATCAATGATTTAATCCAATTAACAAATGATTTTCTCGAATTTTCGCGTCGATATACAGCCGTTCTTGAATCCGAGGAATTTTATAAATGTCAAATTCGGATTCCCCGCATGTTTTTACGAGGGGTCGTTTTTAGGCGAAAATCGCTTTTTTTCGAGTTTTCACTTCAATACACAATACGCTTTCCCTGAATCAGAGAAGCGTTTGTTCGCTTCGAAAATGTCAAATTCGGATTCCCCCGCATGTTTTTACCCGTAGAGAGGTCATTTCCAGAAAAAACTTTCGCGTGGGCGGTCTATTGTGTAGCTCCGTATTTTATTTGTACACAAAACCAATGATTAACTACCTTC
The DNA here is from genome assembly GCA_034698545.1 of Acrobeloides obliquus. Taxonomy (NCBI): domain Eukaryota; kingdom Metazoa; phylum Nematoda; class Chromadorea; order Rhabditida; family Cephalobidae; genus Acrobeloides; species Acrobeloides obliquus. The sequence continues at coordinate 4,662 of JAQGBS010004702.1, read as the reverse complement.
TATTTAGTTTAAATAAATTTTTGCAAATAGAAAATTGATTTTTTTTTGTACAGGATGGCCGGAAAAAGTTGTCCTCATTAATTTTCATACGAATTTTTTCTTTATAACACAAATTTTTTCACAAAAAGTGTTGTTCTACAAAGTTGTTCGCCTTGATCTCAGGAACAACTTTGTAGAACATCATTTTTTGTGAAAAAATTTCTATTATGAAGAAAAAATGCGTATGAAAATTAATGAGGAGCAACTTTTTCCCGGCCACCCTGTAAAAAAAATTTATTCACAATAACTAATCTAGAGAACACTAAAAACGAGCTAGAAAACACGTATAAAGGGATTAGTTAGTCGGCCCAAAAATACATCGAAATTGTCATTTTTTTCGCTCGTTGTCATATTTTCATGTCAATATACAGACTTTTTCAAAAAGTACAGCCAAATATCAACATTGTAATTTTACAGATGCAACATTGAAAAATCTAAAATTATTTGAAGTGTATATTGACACGAAAACATGCCTTCGCGGGCCACAACTCCAAGTACTAAGTCAACTGGGGGTTGCTCGTGTATGATTCTTACAAATGTAAAATAAAATAAAATATTGCAACACAGTTGCTACAACAAAAATTGTCGATTGATAATTTTTAAAACTAAAAATACAAAAATTCGTGTCAATAAACCGGATTTTTCAAAAATTACTATTAATTAAAGGACCAGTTCGGTCGGGAAAAAAGTTGCCATAATTTGTATTCGAAAATTTCTTGAAAAATGGAGCATTTTTTGTTTTTACGGCACCCTCTGGAACGTTATAGTTTTTGAGATAATTGAGTGTTGAAGTTTCGTCTGTGTATTACAACGAAAACATTAGGTTTAAAATTCCTGATTCAATCAAAAGTTGTTTATTGACACGAAAATAATTTGCATCTAGGAAAAAGTAAATATAGTATTTTTCTAAGCCCAATAAGACGAATAAAATGACACCAAAATTATTCAATTTGAAAATCATTTTGGGTTATTGAAACGAAAACATGAATCAGGGTTATCGTTTTAATAACCCAAAACAATGTTCAAATTGGATAATTTTTGTGTCATTTTATTCGTCTTATTGGGCTGAGAAAAGTGCTATATTTACTTTTTTCTAAATGCTCAAGAAATTCAAATTATTTTCGTGTCAATAAACAACTTTTGATTAAATCAGGAATTTGAAACAAATGTTTTCGTTGTAATACATAGACAAAACTTCACATGCAATTATCTCAAAAACTACAACGATTCAGAGGGTGCCGTAAAAACAAAAATGCTCCATTTTTCATGAATTTTCCGAATGTATACAAATTTTGGCAGCTTTTCTTCCGACTGAACTGGTTAAAATCGCAAAAATGAAGAACAAAAGAGGAGAGATGCCGCGATAACTTCGTGTCAAATTTTTTTAAATTTTTTCATTTGTTTTCAATCTTCACATTTTCCACAGGATTTGCGACAGAAAATTTTCATAAATTTCGATTCGCTTCTACACTCCCCAATTCTTGCCCAATATCCACAGAATAGATTTTTGTCAACACATTGCTTTTTCGTCTCTTTCGGTTTTTCTATCACTTCTAAAAAATTTTTTTGTTTAAAATTATCGAAAATTTTAGAGCTACTACACAATAGGGGGGTACCCACGTGAAATTTTTTTCGAAAAGCTGTATATCGACGCGAAAATTCGTTTTTAGGCAAAAACCGCTTTTTTGCGACTTTTCGCTTCAATACACAATACGCCTTCCCTGAATCAAGGAAGCGTTGTTCGTTTCGAAAATGTCGAATTCGGATTCCCCGCATGTTTTTACCCCTAGAGGGATCATTTCCAGGAAAAAAATTTCGAAAAAAGTTTCACGTGGGTGTCCCTTCCCCTATTGTGTAGTAATTAAAAAAATGACCTCCATTGGGTTCAGTTGAACAAAGACCACAAGATTTTCGACAATAATGATTCATGTATTTGGCCGAATGCTGGCAATGGCCAAGTTGTTCCCACATTTCACAATGGGCGTTCAAGTTTTCACATTCTAAAGAAGTTTTGACAATTTTGATTCATCCCTTCTTATACTAGCACAGAAAATTTAGGTGAGCTATCCATCCAGTCTTTGAAAATGGGTATAGTAACCTGGATCCATTTGGATCCCGGGGAGATTCCGGACCCCGGGAAGGGCTAACCTTAGCCCAATCTAAGCCCAAGCCTAAGCTCAAGTCTAAGCCCAAGCCTAAGCCCAAGCCTAAGCTCAAGTCTAAGCCCAAGCCCAAGCCTAAGCTCAAGTCTAAGCTCAAGTCTAAGCCCAAGCCCAAGCCCAAGCCTAAGCCTAAGCTCAAGTCTAAGCCCAAGCCTAAGCCTAAGCCCAAGCCTTAGTCTAAGCCTAAGCCTAAACCCAAGCCCAAGCCTAAGTCAAACGTTATCATGTGATGATATGATAACATTATCACATGGAATGATAACGTTATCACTTATCCATGGATCCCGAAGAGCCATGGGTCCTGGTAAAAATCCAATTTCTTATGTACACCCTGCCAATTCTTACTTTCTAGCTTCTTTTTCTTGGTCGTGGTCTCAACAGTGGTTGTCGAGACCGCCGTTGTCTTTAGAGCCAATGTAAACTTCGGCTTCTTCGTCGTAGTTGTGGTAAACTTGATCTTCCAACGATCTCCGGTTATCCACCGACCTGATGTTGGCCTTCTCGTCGTTGTGCTCGTTGGAGCTTTTGTTGTCGGCGGTGTGGTTGTTGTTTTAGTAGTTTTAGTTTTGGTTTGTTTGGGGGTTGTAGTGATTTCTTCTCCTGGTTCAGGAGGTGCTGTTGTTTCCGGTGATGGAGATTTGCATTTATAGAGCTAAATTTTAAGCATTAGCAAAAGATTTAAGCAAATTTGGGTCACCTTATTGACTTTGTCTGCATCGATTTTGCTGAGACGATACCTACAAAAGGTTATTTGTGTAATTTTTAGAAAAAGGAAAATGTTGATAAATTGAATAATTTTTATGAGAATCAAATAATTTTTGTATACACGAAAACCTTCTGTGTTTTAAATTGAAATACGCCCGGTACATGGCCTAAAACTCCGGGCTATAGGGTGCTTACACATGCTAGTATCAGTGCCATGACACTACGTCATGATGCTGTGTTGAAAAATTAAAAATTCGTCAAAAATTTTTCCTGGAAATGACCCCTCTGGTGGTAAAAACATGCGGGAATCCGAATTTGACATTTTCGAAGCAAAAAACACTTCCCTGATTCAGGGAAGGTCTGTGTATTGAAGTGAAAAGTTATAACCCCTCTAGGGGTAAAACAATTTTTTATGGAAAATAAAAATTTTTTAATAACCTCTGCCCAATCTCCGCATTCGAATCCCTCGGCACAATCGTCGGCTTGCCATTCTTCGAAAAAGCCAACTTATGATAATGCATGACTGACTCATAATCATATGGCATATCTAATGGATCAATGATTTTTTTGGGATATTTTTCGAAGTTTCGCAGCATCCCTAAAATTCTCTATATAGCCACATAAAAAATTAGAAATTTTTTCACCTGGTCGAATATTTTCCTCATCAATAATAACAAAATCATCTCGATCAGTTCTTGAATGCTCGTGGAAAAACCCAAGGGAGTGCATGAGTTCGTGTGCTATAATGCCTTTTGTGAAGCATTTGCCAATTTCTAGAGAAACTGTTTGGTTTCCACCGGCTCGGCCAACATACGAGGAGCAGCCGAAGGCGACATTCCGTTTGATGTAAATATAGTCGTAGTCGGAGTCTTGTCTGGGCACAAAACGGATACAAGTTTTTTCTTTGTATTCGTCCAAAGCTTGGGCAATCGCCGCTCTTTGGCTAAAAATTGAAATTTTTTGAAAAGAATCGAAAAAACGAAAAAAATTGACAAAAAATCGAAAAATTTAAAAGAATTGAAAAAGTCGAAAAAAATTTGAAAAAAATCGAAAGAAATTGGCTAAAAGCGTTTATAATTATACTCAATTTTTTCGATTTTATTTGTGAAGCTTGAAAACGCTTCCCTGATTCAGGAAAATGAGTGTTTGTATTGAAGCAGGGGCGAAAAGGTGCCATAACCCACCCATCACCCAAGGTGGATGACCCACAATCACCCATCACCTATGGGTGAATCACCCACTGGGTGGTATCGCCCAATGACCTAATCATCACTCAGTGGGTGACGGGTGATGTTGGTGATGCCACCCACTGGGTGATGGGTGGGTGAATTTTGGGTGCTATTTTCGCTGTATTGAAGCGAAAATCGAAAAATTTTGAGTTTCCTGCCTGCCTCAAAATCATCTTCCTGAGGGCTAATTTTATGCGGGGAATCGATTGCGCGCATTCCCGAAGTTTGAAAATGCTTCCCTGATTCAGGGAAATTAGTACATGATCAATTTTCTTTTCAATACACACATCTATTTCCCTGAATCAGGGTAGCATGTTCAAGATTCGGGAATGCGCGCAATTGATTCCCCACATAAAATTATCCCCAGACATATGATTTTGAGGGAGAAATTTCAAAATTTTTCGATTTTCTCTTCAATACACGCATCTATTTCCCTGAATCAGGGTCAGAGAAGTTTTCAATTCTTACGCATTAGTCATCCCTTCTTCCAACATATACGGAACTCTTCCATCCGTCCATAATTTATC
>JAQGBS010004701.1:0-10034 GCA_034698545.1 Acrobeloides obliquus | reverse complement strand
TTGCCGATAATTTTTGAACTTTAAAAATGAAATCGACTATGATCTTTATGTCTAGCTAGGTTTTTATATCGACTTCGAACTTACAATTGGGGACCCTCCCTTGTTAGGTCATGTACATGATCTTAAGCTTTATACTAATCTGTTCAGACAGTTATGTAAGTATGATTTCAACAATGTGCAATTTTTTGTAAAGCATTAGTTTAGGATTTTCATGAGCCTATCTAAACATCTTAAAAGTTCATGAAATACGTCAAAGATGTTTGTTTAAAGATTTATACATAATTACAAATGTTATACTTAAAAATAGCCAAACACTCTATGGATAATTAATCAATGTGTTTTTGAATTAAAATAGCAGAATTTTAAATGGTTTTTTTATAAAGAACCTGGAGACCGAGCGCCTTAGGCGCTCGTTTCCTAGTGCTTTCGAGTGATACTCATTGACAGATCATTTTCGCTGAAACCCCTTGTAACCAAATCAAAATGGCCGATCTGTGTTAATTCATGTCAAAAAATCGGAGATGTTGTTAAAGATCTGCGATTATCTATTTATTGAAGCGAAAACTTGATATAGGTGTCGTTATAAAAGTTGTAGAGCAGATCACCATCTTTCAAATGAGTGGTCAACGATCCCTCAATTCAATTCCTACAGGAGATATGGTGAGCTATCACCTATAAATTGATGTTTTTTCCAAGACTTTTGCATCCTGCTGTAGCCAAGATTTTCCGCGAGCGAGCACTTTTTGAATAGCCCTGAGGATAGGGGATATGTTATATAAGGAATTATTAAAAAATATTTTATTTTCATCGAGATATGGCCTTTTGAATTTTTTTAAATTTTAAAAATTCTAAGTCTTACATTCAAAAATCTACCAAAAATCAAAATTAAGTTGATTTCCTTTGAGCGACCACTTTTTGGATAGCTAAGCGTATGAGGAACATTATGTAAAAGAAATTAGTGACAATGATTTCGATTTCACGGAGATATGATTTTTTGAAAAAAATGTATTTTTTCAACTTTTTCAAATTCAAAGGGCCATAACTCAGCGAAAATAAAATATTTTTCAATAATTTTTTATAGAACATTCCTTTCTACAGTAGCTATCCAAAAAGTGGTCGCTCGAAGAAATCCGATTTAAACTCGATTTTTAAAAGAGCAATCATTAACACCTTCTAATAGAGCCCCATAGGGTTCTATTAGAAGTTTTACGGTAATTGTGTACAAAGAATAAGGAAGTAAAAAATTCAATTTTCTACAAAGTGCTTCAAATTGGCTAATTTTTTGTGTTTGGGGGTTTTTTCGGCATGAAGAACACGAAGCCAACACCTGCTAAAGTAGCTACGAGCCTGGATATGAATATAAGGACCGGGCAGTCCGTATAAACCGTTGTTGTAAATGGCGCGCCCCATTTAGGCTTAGATGCGCTTAGGGCACGAAGCTTGCTAGTCGATAAATAAAACTTCTCGTAAAATTGATTGTAGAAAATTTTCTATCGTTTTTCCCTGAAAATTCCTCTAAAATGATAATTTTTCTGTACTTGGGTTTTCTATACAAATTTTCGAAAAAATCGAAAATTTGAAAGCACTATCTCAATATGATAATCATGTGACTTGTCTACTTTTCCGTCTTCCAGATAATTCCAAAAAATTCAATAGATCCACTAAATTATATTTGTTTTATCCGGGCGAGCTTGATACTTATATAGACAGCTGCTGGATTGGCGGATTCAAATCTAAATTTAGTTTATTAAAATTTTGAAACGCATGATTTTTGACCTTGATTTGGACAAAAATCTAGGTCGAAATTTTGTGCTTGAACATTCAAGTATTCAAGCACAAATTTTGTGCTTGAACACTTGAACAATATAGTATGGGGATGCTCACAAGCTTGAATCATCACTTTTTTGGAAAGAGACTGTTCGAAAGATAATTTTTGAATAATGGATAAGAAATCCATGTTTGGATTTCAGCTAGGGCTGCAACAGATCAAAATCGGAATAGGGAACGGGACAGGCCCAAATAGTCTAATCCGAATATCTGGCATGATAATTCTTTTTTTTAATGATACAGAAATGCTTTTCAGGACCGGAACTCCACTAGGACTACGTAAGTTTTTCAGTTAGAAAAAATATAAACAAAAAACTTAAACGTTCGGGTCTACTACGACCACGCAGGGATGCGGAAAAATTTTGAGTTTTGTGAAAATATCTTTTTTCTAGCTAAAAAACTTATGCAGCCCGCTCATCCGCACACTAGAAGTGCATTGCGTGGGATGTAAAAGTCTGAAGAACTTTACATTTTTCCGTTTTATAAAATTTTTTTAAATATGATGATTACTAATGTATTTTTATTTTTTTTTGCTTCCAGCTCTAAGTATGCGTTGGTTGGAAAGGAATGAAAAACGCAGTCAGATGACTATGTGGATTAATTTTTTTTAAGCTAAAGATCTTAGTTTTGTATAGACTTTTGAGTACAACCGGATATAGCAATTTAATCACTCCTACCTCAATGGTGATGTCTTTAAAGGTTCTTATAGCCATATGGCATTGACAAAAATGCGTTTATGTGGGCTTAAAATGGAATGTAGCCGCGGCGGAACGCATGGTATGTATTACGACGGGATTTTCAAAACTCGTTTTATAGATAAAAATTATGAAGCATAAAATTTACGTAAGTCTTATCAGACATTTATGTCAGTATGATGTTAATAATGCTTAATTTTTCTTGTGAAGCATTATTTTAGGCTTTTCTTGAGCCTACATAAACATTCCAAAAAATTCATGAAATACGTCAAAGAATGTTTATTTAAGAATTTATACGTAATTACAAATGGCATATTTAAAAAAATATTTAAAAAATTAACTATTAGGTTATTCCATAAATTCATAGCACTAATTTTTGGAATATATCTCGCTAGGGAAAGCTGCTTTCGATGAAATTTTTCAAAATAGGGTAAAAAGTTGCTAGGAATACGATGGTGCAGTGAACTTTTTGCATAGATCAGGTTTTCGTGTCAATAATCAATTTTTTCAAAGTGTCCCATTTTGGGAATTTGAAACGTATGGGTACCTTCTAGTGGTCAAAATCATGAAATTTCTTCGGACTCCATGTAAAAAAACCATTTGGATATTAAGAATCAGCCATTTGGGTGAACTTTTTGAGAATTCGAGTTTTTGACTCCATTAGAGTAAAAAATTTGATTTTTCAAAAAGTTCTCCGGTTGGATTTTTTACTCAAGATCACAACCTTCCATGATTCAGTGACAGGTAGCCTGTTTCAAGGTAGGCTTTTACGCAAATTGTAAACATCATGCCAACATCATTTAATGTGCTGAAAAATTCTTGTCATACTTGTAAGACGGATAAAAATAATCTCTTCCGATGTCTACAACAAAAAGTGATGTTTTGATTCCTATTTTGCGCTGAGATCGGCTTTCAAGCTATTCTCTTATTTCTAAAACGGGACTCAAGCAAAAATATGATGTTTGTGTGTGAACTATTGGTTTCTTTCTTTACTCAGGAAATTTGGTTGCTACATTTGTCAACAAGATCACAAGATTGTAAATGTTAAAATAAAGAACAAATTGTTGTTATCTTTAGACATTATCCCAAGATCATCTAGTTGTAAAAAGGATCTAAGATTTTGCAATAAATATAATTTGCAAAATCGCATCGAGAATAAAACTGTGTATTTTCATTTACAACTATTTACAGGGTGGTTTTTTATTGCTAAAATTGAAGGAAATGCGAAAATTTAAAAATGAATTGTGTTCAAAGATTTTTCAACATGGAGACCTTGAATCTGATGGAATTTTGAAGCTACTGGGGGCGCACTTAACAGGAATAAAAATGCCAAATTTTTTTTAAAGTGATCCCTTAAGGGTAATTTGATGCGGGGAATCGATTGCGCGCACTCTCGAACCTTAAAAACGCTTCCTTGACCCTGATTCAGGGAAAGGATTGGTATTATTAAGCATAAATCTGAAAGAGCAATTTTTTAGTTTTTTCCCTGAATCAGGGAGCATTTTCACGGTACGAGAGTGATCGCAATCTATTCCCCGCCTAGAAAAACCTAAGAATTGACGGTTTTCTTATAAAAATCCGAAAATATTTGATTTGCGCTTCAGTACACTGATTGAAGCGCAAATCAAATCAGGATCAAAGAAGCGTGGTTCGGGAGTGCGCGCAATCGATTTCCCGCATAAAATTATCTCTAAGGGGTCACTTGTTAACAAAATTTTTGACATTTTTACTTCGGCATTTTTATTCCTGTTAAGTGCGCCCCTCCCAGGCGTAGTAGCTCTGGAATTTTTTATTTTGACCATTAAAAGTTGCCCATACGAGAGGCATACGTCCAAAAAGGCTCAAAAGTAATTTCGTTTCAACCACTACTTCGCTTGAATCATGTAAGAGAAATCTTTTGTGGATCGGAAATGCGCGCAATCGATTTCCTACACACAAAACCCATGCTGTCATTGTCGCAAAGATTTCAGGACAACACCTTCCGATGGTATATCGAAGGGCTAAACTTCAACAACAAAATTTTCAATTTATTAAGGTTTTTAGCCTATTTCGAAATCTCACTTTCCACTACGAACTGATTAATCCATTCCCAAGAGTGCACTTCTAACCTCCTACAATTTTGAACAAAAACAGGGGGATTGAACGGATTATAATGGACTCTCGCATAGAAATTCTTTACATTTTCCGGCCAGTTACATTAACTAAAAAGCTTGTGAATCCGCCTCAATGCATAAGACAGAGGTCCCAAGTACATATTTTGTTGTGCTCCTGAACTCTGGATATGGCGCTAAAATGTGTATATAAACATGAGAAAGTAGAGGATGGTATCAGTTGGAACTCAAGAGTTCTTGTAGATCTAAATATCTTAAACTCTCCGTTGTTTAAATTTTATTCTAATTTCTATAAAATGGAAAATAAAGGAGTTAGTGGAGACATATTTATTCTTTTCCTAGTAGTTTTGTTATGTAATGAACAAAGTTTATTGTCTAAGGAAAATTCTCTTTCGCTCGTAGAAAAGATTCATCAATATTCGACAATAGTGCATGAATATTATACCTCAGCAAATAATAACCTGAATAATTTGAAAATTAAGTAAGTATTTTTGTTTTATAGGGTATTTCCAAGGTAACAAAACTTTAGTGCCAAAGGCGAGGAGCAAGCGATGCAAAATCCATTTTCAATGGAGAGGGTTCGATCCTCGTATATCGCAATTTTATTTTTTGTAGAGTCTAAAAAGATTGTAAAACCAAATTTCCCTTAAATTCATGAAAAAATTTTGCCTATCATTATTTTTCCTTTTGATATATTTGGGCCTGATATGGAAGTATCCCCTAGAGTTTACAATGATTTTCAAATATTATTTTTTATTTTTTAGAATTTCCGGAGCTCAACCAATTGTTTGCAAACCATCTACACCACCACCCTCTTTCACTGGAAGAAATCCTGATAGCTCGGAATCTTTGCCAATCTCATCATTTCGAGATATGCATCAAAGAAGCAATGAAAATGGTCTTCCTTTCGACGACAATAGCCTTATTCTTTCATCTACCTTTTCCTCTGCCAATACCAAAAAATCAATAAAACCAAGATATTGTGTAAATAAGAAAAATAATATATTTTTAAGGAGAGCATGATTTTTTAAAATATCTTTATTATATTATACGTATAAAATGCTTGTAAATGTATGAATAGAGAATAAATTTTATTTTTTTTAATGTCGTTATAGTAGGTGTTCATTAGTGCTGTCAAATTAGTACTTTTTTCGAAAAAATTAGTACCTACGGTACTAATTTAGTACCTGGCCTAGTTTTTATTCAAATAATGTTATAGACTCGATCAAGTAGTAAAAATAAAACCGTACTCTATAGTAATAAGTTTTTTCAAATTTCGGGAATGTGTACAGACGATTTTTCACATAAAATTACCCTTTTTTACTTTGTGCAAAAAATTTGGCTCCAAGCGGGAGTTGAGTCCAAGAACTTAGAACAAATAAACCACTGCTTTTTCGCAGCACCACCGAGGATTGTTAATGTAGAAACGTTTTTTCAAACCAAGTACTAGTATAAAAAAGTCGAAAAAATCTATATTTTTCCTGAATCAGGGTCAAGGAAGCATTTTCACGCTTCATGAATGCGCAATCGATTTTTCGCATTTTTAACACTTATGGCTGTTTTGACAACAATTTTTGAGAATAGCCCCTTCATTGTACCCCTTAAAGGAATAGTTCGGTCAGTTAAAACCATATGAAAAAATAATATATTCGAAATGATCATGAAAAATGGAATATTTTTTGTTTTTACGGCATACTCTAAATCGTTGTAGTTTTCGAGATAATTGCGTTGGAATTTGTTACAAGCTCTTTGTTGTAATACACAAACTTTTTGAATTTTTTGCGGAAAAATTGATTTTTTAGATTTTCATAAAATGAATATTGTAGCAATTTTTTATAGCTAAATGAGACAAACAAAATGACACCAAAATTATCCAATTTGAACATTGTTTTGGGTTATTGAAACGAAAACATGAATCAGAATTTTCGTTTCAACAACCCAAAACAATGTTCAAATAGGATAATTTTGGTGTCATTTTGTTCGTCTCATTTAGCTATAAAAAATTGCTATAATGTTCATTTGATGAAAATTTAAAAAATCAATGCAAAAATTCGATTTTTCCTCAAAAAATTCAAAAAAGTTTGTGTATTACAACGAAGAGCTTGTAACAAATTTCAAACGCAAATATCTCGAAAACTACAACGATTCAGAGCATGCCGTAAGAACAAAAAATGTTCCATTTTTTATGATCTTTCCGAATATATCATTTTTTCATATGGTTGTAAATTACTGGACTGGTTCTTTAAGGCCAATTCTCTCTTTTCGCCTTTTACCCGGACCCTCCCCCCTATACCCCACCATATGGTATATAGAGTAACGGTAGGGTAGTTTCTATATAAATTTTATTTACATGAATATATACAATTTAAGCATAAGCATAGGGTTGCATAAATTTCCGGAAATATTTTGGAAATATTCTCAAAACTTGGAAATATTTCCAACTTTTTCGCTTCAATAAACAGCATTTATTGAAACAGGCAACAAATTTCTTAAATGCCCGAAAAATTCGGCCTTGCCTGGTTGAGGACGGCCTGGCATTGGCAGCCTTTTCCCTTTCGTAGTTTTAGCACTAGCTTATGTCATATATGAAGCTGTTATAACTCTCGAAGACACTTGATTTGTTCTATTTGCATTTACAATAGCTGGTTTTGCAGCCACCATTTTTTGCTTAGCATTTAGTATTATAAAAAGTTTGCTAGGATTTGTTTTGGGCTTGCTTCTTATGAGTCTAAAATTTTTCAATTACAAATGCTAATACAGATAAATTATCATGGCCATGGTTATCATTTTGCAAAAAAAGAGACTACCCCATTACTCTAAAAATTGAAATTTTTATTCCTTGGGGAGGGGGGAGGCAAGATGTTTTTCCGATTTTGAAAATTTTTGAAAAATATCCATTTTTTAAATTTTATAAGAGAAACTATCCTACAACTGATGCCCTTTAATTTCTGGTGAATACTTGTGTGAGTAGTGGAAAATACACCGTCAAGTATTCACCGGAAATTAAATGGAATCAGTTGTAGATCTCGTGGCACAATGGTGCACTTGGACGGTAGCCACGGGGTTTGGGTTCGAGTCCCGGTCAGGTCCGAAAATTTTGCCCAATTTCAAAAATCTAAAGATTCTAAAAACTAACCGATTAAGAATAAAATAGATAATCGGGTCAATAGCATGATTAATTAGCCATAGAAAGTTGACACATGCCAATGCTACTGGAGTTTGAGGTAAAAAGCTAGCTGAATGATACCAAAGGATATTAAATATTAGGCTGTAGATTGTTATTGTTAACGTTTGAACAAAAACCCGAACTTCTCGAATGTAATTTCGTCTTTGTTGTTGTGCTTTCATGCGCTAAAAAATTAAAATCAAAAACAGATTTGGGGTCATCTAGATATTATGTAATCATGTTTTTGATTATTACGTCGGAGAGGGGGGGGGGAAACCACCAAAAAGTTGATTACGTAATAACTGGATGACCCCTTTTTTATTAAGAGTGCTATTTTTTCATCATTTCGAACATTTTTTAAGTTTGTCGAAAAAATTTGGAAAAGCTTACCATTTTTATCAAAGAAATTATAAACAATATATAAATAATTCCAGAAATGACAAGCATAGAATCTTCAGTGGTCTCTTGAATCATGCCAATAAGGTTGAGATTCAAGTCATCATCGTCATAATCCCAGTAAAAAATATCATTCTTGAAGGAAAGATTCGTAAATGCAAAAAATCCCACTGCAAAAAATACATAAACGAAAATAATTAGAAACACCCATATCTAAATTGCAAAAAATGAACTAAAGATCGGATTTTTGCCGGAAAATTATCTGTATAGTGGTTTACAGATATACGCCTAAGTCTATCCCCTACGCTTAGGCTTAGGCCTAAGCTTAAGCCTAAGCCTAAGCTTGATCCTAAGCCTAAGCTTAAGCCTAAGCCTAGACGGGGGGTTTTCAGCCAAAGTGACTGTCACATCCCGTTCGAGATGAATTTTGCGCCACTTTCTCCTGCACATGTGTAAAGAATTTTTCTCTTCGCACGAGCGGCTCTAAATTTAGTTTCTTCAATTTGTTTATACCTTAAAGTTTCTGTCTGAAAATATCCTTGAATTTATAGCTGGCCAAGAGAATAGCATTAAACAATGGAGCGATAAAATAGCACTTGTTACACAATAGGCTGGATAACATGGTAATCCAATTGCCGTGATTATCTAAAAGATACATTTTTGCTAAAAATAAAAGGATCACGTTGTACAGGGTGACCCAAAAAACTGGAGTTTTGAGCGATTTTTTCAAAAAATTTCAAGTTTTTTAATTTTCACAAAAATAACCCTACATGGGAGTTTTTTATGTGAAAAATCGATTGAGCGCATTCCTGAACCTTGAAAACGTCCCCATCTCAGTTGGCAAAAATTAGAAGAAATTCGAAATTTTAAAAGCGACTCACGCCATTTGACTCAGCTCAACGAGACGAGTAAAATGAGGTATATATTGTATAAAGACGCTAACGATTCACATGGCCGAGTGGTTAGTGTGCCAGAATTTGCACTTATAGGTCTCGGGTTCGAATCCCGCGTCAAAAAAAGCTTTAAAATTGTTTACTTTATTAAAAGTGAAAGACCAATAATTTTGGCACAAAGTAAAAATTCCAGAAATCAAAATTGCTATAATGGCAATAACATTAATAATAGAAAGTATGACCATAAGTTTAAAAGCTAATAGGGTATAAAGTTTTTTCTTATTTAGAGTCATCTAAAAGTGACAAATTGATGTGTGATGTAAGTTGACCAATGGGTAAATTTATTCATTTCTCTGATTTTATGGGTGGCAGGAAATCAAAATTCTGGCGCATCCACTAGGGGAGGGGATTGGGGGTCAAGGATCCTGCACAGTGTGCCCTCCCCCCCCCCCCCAACGACTTGTCGCGCGTTCGAATCCCGCTTGAAGCTAAATTTTTTGCCACTCGGTCTTGCTTCGCGCGACGTCGCAGGCTGTTGTGAGACAGTAACTATAAATATATATAACTACCTTAATAAATAACACATTCGGAAAAATGGCTAAAATTGAAAATATTATTATAATCCATCCAACGTATATATTAGAATTATCTTCTACTTGATTCATTCCTTCATAGGAAGTAATATTCATTAATAGAACTTCGCGGGATTTAATGTTATACATACATACAATCTACAAGTCAAAAATTATGTTGTTGAAAAAGAAAAAAATATTTTAAAAAACGGTACTCGGAGAGGGACCCAAAATAACGTGATAATTTTTTTCCTGAAAATAGCCCCTATATGTAGAGACCGCCATATTTTAAAAAATGACCTCAAAAAATGGGGCGCAGGTGACCCTCTCAATTTTTCGAATTTTTTTGCTAAAATAGTATTTTTAGTGTTGCT
>JAQGBS010004700.1:0-10036 GCA_034698545.1 Acrobeloides obliquus | reverse complement strand
AAGCAGATTAAGCAGTAATCACTGACTTCAAAAATAAGCAAAAATGCTTAAAATAAGCACAAAATGGGACCCCTGTACACAACCAGTCCCGAACTAAGTGTTTATCGACACGTTAAAATAAGTGTTATGGTAATCTGCAGAAAGCAATTGAGCTAACGAAGTACTGCTGCTACAGGAGCTATCTTCAGCTTGATCGCAAATAGTAAAATTTGTATATATTCGGAAAATTCATGAAAAATGGAGCATTTTTTGTTTTTACAGTAAATTCTGAATCGTTATCGTTGTCGAGATAATCGCGTTTGAAGTTGGCGATTTTTGAGTTGCGATTTTGAATTTCCCGCCAAAATTGAAAATCAGAGTTTTTTATTCCATTTTTGTATAAAAATCTTTCAATTTAGCTCAAAATATATCTTTATTGGTCAAAGATGCTCAGAATTTTGTGCTCTACAAGATAGGCTACTTAAAAAAAGTTTTCCGTGTGAATGACCTTTAATAGTTAAAATTTATTAATTCTTTTATGTATAAACAAATCATGCAGATAATACAATATCGAAAGGCAAATTACAATAAAATTGAGCGAATTTTTTATTTTTTAAAATCACTATACAAACCCGTTGTTTGTTTTGACCGTTCTTAAACAAATTAAGTAGCAATAAAATAAGACCAAATTTATGTACTAATTTTTCTGCTCTGCATCTTCAAAAATTAGCTGAGAGTTGTAGGCCTTAGCTTCATTGTTGTTATTTTCGTTTGTCTTCGCGATTTTTCTGCTTAGATATCTGTAACAATTCATTTCCAACCATTTCTTTGGTAAGAAGACTAGGAATGCTGGAAGTAAAACTAAACCATGTAATAGTCCCCAGGTGACGACTAATACAATAGTTTTGACAAATACCAACGGAATATAATCCTAAACAAGTATGGTCATTTTATGCAAAATTTCAGGATTTTTGGGCCAAAAATCGAATTTTTGATCCCTAAATGATTTTTTTGGGTTCTATAAATTGTTCCTCGTAAAATTTCGTTTTGAAATGAATGTGACGGAAATAATCAATCATTATTTTATTCATGTACATATTTGAGCTAGTAGACAAAAAGATGTGTGACAAAAACACTCTAAGCTAGTGAAAGAGCTAGCCTACTCTAGTCTTGCCTCTGGTTGACTACTATGCTATTGAGTCGATAATATTATGAATAAAAATATTCCTGGAGCCTTATAACATCACCAAATACTTAACATCACATATTTCCGTCACATGAACCACAATTGACACTTTTTAAATATGAAGAAAAAGTTATGACATTAAATCATTTTCAAATTTAAAGTGCTATAAAAATTATATACCTGCAATAAAGCTAGAGGTAGTATAGTCAATACTGTACTAAATCCACCTTGTAACATTGGCCAAGCGACTGCCTGCAACGTGTTTATAAGTTTATCTTGCTGCGATTTTAACGAAATTTTGATCACTTTTCCATCTTTTATTTTCGATCGCTCCGTTAACTAAAATTTGTTCAATTTTTTCCAAAGTCGAACAACCCATACTTGAAAATTATATGCCACATGTGCTGTAAAATCAACTGACATCCCAATACTCATCAGCACCGCGCACATTGTAGCCGGGTCGAGGTCCAAGTTCCATAATGACAAAAACCCTATGACACCCAAACCAATAGACAGTATGGCCGATGTTGCAGTAACAACGGCTAAAGGGTTTTGTATGAAAATGGCACAAACTATGGCCATACAGCCGAGAGTTATGAGGCAAGTCTAAAAAATAGAAAATAAAAATTGAGGATACAGTCGACTCTCGCCAACCCGCTAATTCGCCTCAGCGTAATTATGGGAGAGGAACATGGCGAACATTCCCCCCAGACCTGCAAAAAAATTTAAATTTCGGGGAAGAAAATGGAAAATTTTCCAAAACTTCCTCACATGCATGACCAAGGTGGGAGGGGGGGGGAGGGTACTGGAAATTCAAATATTGGGTTGATCAATAATTTCCCCTGCTTTTGAGCTTCGTGTCCAATCTTTATGAAAATGACTCCTGCGGGGTTTTCCATACGGAGAATCGATTGTTCGGTCAGGAAAGCATTTTCAAGGTCCGACGATGCACGCAACTGATTCCCCACATGGTATATAAAAAGTTTACCAAAAGTGTTATTGTTTTCAAGCTCAACATTTGATCGACAAACATAGCATTTGCTTCCCAAATGGTAACATTCATTTCGAGATACCTTGAAGCAATATCTCGAGATTTTTGAACGATGTCTATGCGGTCATCCCAACTGGTAGTGTTATGATAAGTGACGATGAACATGAATTTTGAAAGCGGTAAATCTGGGCTAAAATTATTTCAATATCAATTTTTTCTACTAATTTTCGTCGAAATTTACAATTTGGCCAAATTTTCGATTTTTGGCCATTTTCGGCATAAAAAAATGTAAGCCTACTTTGTATCGTTTAGTTTCATAAATGACCTATAATATTTGTATATAGGAGATGCCAAAAATTCTTTGAGCCTTTTATAGTCAATGCCCGTTTCAGAATGGTTTGTCACTTCAAGTGAGCTAGCTGGCACTCCATTTTCACTATAGTAATCAAAATCTTCATAAGTATTAATGTACTCGATATAATCTCTTAGCCACAAGATTGTGAGTTCTTTGCCTAAAATTTGATTTTGAAGAGGTGTTAGTTACATATAGAGAAAGAAAATATCAAGGACTAAGTAGTAGTTTTTTTGAGTGGGGAGTCTAATTTTGAATTTTCCCCACCAACATGCATTTGTAAAATTTGAGCAAAAGCATAAGGTAGGGATCAGATAACTTTATTCATTTCTCCGATTTTTTGGGAGAAGTGTCTAAGAATCCTGCGACCCTCCCCCCATAGCTGGGATTCAGCTGTGTGGAAATAAGATTACTAAAACCAAAAGACACGCCAACCAAGGGGTGGAGTTAAAAAATTACCTCTACACAATTTCATTCCTTCAAATTCATTCAACATTCCATAAAATTTATCCAACGAAGCTTTATTCCTAATATCCAATGGATTATTTACAAACACTGTTACTGGATAATAATCTTGATAAACGACTCTCATGAAAATTTCATTTGGTACCCGAAGAGGGTTATTTGGTGGGATAATTTTCTCCGTATCCAGTTTCGATTTCAAAATCATTGTGCCAAAAATCGAGAAATACCAGTAAATGAAAACTCCGACCAATAAGACATAGTTTGAAAAACGGTGTCTAATAATTTTGGAATAGACTTGGCAGCAAGTTGATAGAGCGTCCTAAAAATATGTAAAAGTTAAATTTTTTATTTTTCACAACTACCTTCAGTTTTGAAGCTTTTTTAGAGTTAGTTTGTATACATTTGTTTTCATAAGCAGAGGCTAAGTATAAAACCGGTACAAACAAAACTAGGCAATAAAAATAGGCTAGTCCCAAGGCAATTGCTGTGGCGGTGCAGAAAAGTTGGATTTCTAAAAAATATTTCGAAAAAAATTCGTTTTTTGTAGCCATACCAGGTGTAGGGGTAAATGAACCGATAGAAAAAGTTATAACATTTGTAAGGGTTGTTATGGTGATCGAAGGCCCTACTTCTTCCAAGACAAGGCTTAACCGGTTGACTTCTTTTATACCATGTTTTGCTGTTCTATGCCAAGCATGGATCATAAGGAAGGCGTCATTGACACCTGAAATTTTTTACAATCGTTTCTAAAAGAACTTGAAAAAGGTAGTAAGCCTAAGCACGGTCATAAGCTTAATCATAAGATTAAGCCCAACCCCGATCATAAGCTTAATTACAAGCCTAAGGCTAAGCCTAAGCTTAAGCATATCCTAAGCCTAAGACCAACCCCGATCTTGAGCTTAATCATAAGCCTAAGCTTAAGCCTAAGCCCAAGCCTAAGCCCAACCCTGACCATAAGTTAATCATAAGCCTAAGCCCCTAGTTCTAAGCCCGATCGTAAGCTTAATCACTAGCTTAAGGCCAAGCCTAAGCTTAAGCATAAGCCTAAGCCCAAGCTCAAGCCCAAGCCTAAGCCTAACTCCGATCATAAGCTTAATCATAGACCTAATCTTACCAATTCCCATGATCAAAAATGGCATGATCATCATTATCGTGTTTGTCCTCATCCTGATGATAGACAAAATTCCAAACGTTGAAGTAATTGCCAATACTGGACACAAAGTTGTCGCCAAAGCAACAAGAATCTTGGCACAATCAAAAACACCATAATAATATGAACTTATTAAAACTGTTGCAAAAACAAAACCCAACATCGACGAAAATCCTTTAAAGATATTTAGTTTAACATTGATAGGTCAATGGCTTACCAACAGCAAAATACGGCATAGTTTTTTGGGAATCACGATTCATTTCGTAATCCACAATTCCGCTACCGAGAACCTTAAATTTGTGTAAAAACTTTTTTAAAGAAAGAGTTTAGCTTACTATGATTTGGAGGAGGTCACTGGTAAAATTTTCTTGGCTAAATTTATACAAAGCCATTTCCCATTGAGCCATTTTTTGTTCATGGCCTTCTCCGCGAAATATCATCATAATGGCCTAAAAAGAACGTTTTCCGAATAATTCAATTTTTTCCTTAAAGTTTTTTGGGTGTTTAGCCTCACCCCTCCTACCCCAATCTGAAAGCTACCGGAGCCACTGACACCCTCCCTCATAATCCCCCGCACATAATTCTTTAATTTGAGTATCTGGGATGGGGATACACAGATCTTACTTCCACATAACGAATGGGCGTTATCCTGTTTAGCTGTTGTAACACTTCATCAGTTTCCAAACTATCCGTTACATTTGAAATGTTAGGCTCTATCATTTTAACACCAAAAAAGTTTCTCTCCAAATGCAATGGAAATCCTCTGACCGTCGTTATAGGATATGTCAAATTCACGCTAAATGATTTTGATTGCCCCATATTGACTCGTTTGAGCTCATCTTTTATAGTTTCCTAAAAAATTAAAATTGAATTCCTTTATTATGTCCTACTGCAAAATATTCAATGACAACATTAGCATCACAAAATGGTCCACAAATATCGGAATATTTGACCTCTTTGGGATGGCCATTTTTCGGGTCCGAATAATCGCAAGATAAATTTGAACGGATATATTTATGGAGCTTAATAACTTCATCGAGATATTCTGGACGATGCATTGAACCGCCATCTTTTGCAAGAAAAAGAGCCACTGTAACAATAGGGTCATCTAAAAGAGTACATGAAAAAGGATCCAGATCTGCCCTCTTTTATACAGACTAGCCCAAAAAATGAAGACCCCCCAAGATGTATCTCTCGAAATGATGGGGGGGGGGGGTAACCCCATTATTTTCGTTCAATTTTTCACCAAAAATGACAATTTTTCAAACAAAGTCCCCAAAACTTTTCATTCCCCTACTGGAGTCTGGCACTCTTTTTCTCCTTATTAGAGATGTTCTCGATTAATCACAATTACATAATCGCATCAAATTTTTGGCAAAATAATCACATTCTGTAGAAGAGAGAATCACAGCAGTTTTTTGGCAAAATTTGGAGAAACTTCGAAATTTTAAAAACGAGTCACTTCATTCGACTCACAAAGAATACTATCAACTTGCTCTCCCCCTACAATTTTACCGAAACTGGTCTCAAAAGATTCTTCATATCTGACTTGATTATAAAATTTTTCGGAATTATTGGCCCATACGGCTTCTTGACCAATATATGAGCGTTTAAAGTTTGAAGAGTATAAAGTAAGCTGAATTACTTATTAATTTTGCCTGAATCAATAAAGGTTTGCATATTGAAACGAAAATATCAAACATTAGAAAATTCAAAATTTACCGAATCGTTCGGGACGAGCGATAGCTTATTGAATTCCTTATGGTCTCTGGAATTCAATGAGCTATTGCTCGTCCCAAACGGGTCGATAAATTTTGAATTCCTGGCACACTAATCACTCGGCCATGTAAATCGTTAGCGTCTTTGTACAATATATACCTCTTTTACTCGTCTCGTTGAGCTGACAAGGGACCTTTTAGACATGTAAAATCGATTTTTTTCTAATTTTGGGACGAATACTTGATACAACTACAACTTGATATTATTTTGTTAAGATGTTTAAATTTAATTAAGTATGGACGAGTGGCAAGTGACTCGCTTGTTAGTCGAAAGACCTTGTGCGTTAATTTTTTTTTTGCATTAATCAAATTTGTTATTATTTTTCATTTTTCTCCACAATGAAGCTTCAGACACCCAAACCAAAAACATATTTATAACAAGTAAAATATGCCCAACAACTTCCTGCCAAAATTAGAAAAAAATCGATTTTACATGTTTAAAAGGTCCCTTGTGAGTCGAATGGCGTGACTCGTTTTTAAAATTTCGAATTTCCTCAAATTTTGGCAAAAACCTCCGTGGAATGAGATAGTTGAGAAAGCGATCTCTTTTTTGGAATTCATGGAATCAATTAACCCACCTATTAATCCCAAAAATTCTCTATACACATCACTTTCATATCTAGATAAAGAATTTGTTGGTGTATACCCATCTCTTAAACGATCTTGAAGCTTCAATTTATACATCCCTACTAAAAACTTCTTTTTTAAAAATGCTTAAAAATTTCAAAATTACATGAAGTAGAAGTCATAACCAAAGCGACAATAAAAAATGCTAGTGGATATGTTCCAATAAACTTTCCAAGTATGCCAAATAGGTGGCCAAGAGAAAATTTACTCCACAGGTTTAAGAATTTTGCACATTTTGGATCTAGAATTTTTAAAGAGTTATAAACCTAGATGACTACATATTTTTCATGTTTTGAGAAAAAAAGTCAATTTTCGTGTGCAAAAAATTTGAAAAAGTGCATGTTTTCGTTGTAATAAACAAACTTTTTCAAATTTTTGCACAAAAATTGTCTTTTTTGCTCAAAAAATGAAACATAAATATTTTAAATCGTTGACTATGAATAATTTACAATAGTAAAGATATTTACGTCTGAAATTTAACGATTTTAGCGCAGAAAATTCAAAAAAGTTTATGTATTACAACGAAAACATGAACCCAAATTCAAATTGGAATATTATTATTTGAGTAGATATTTTATTTATTTGAGTAGATAAAATATTTATCTGAGTATATTTAGGCTTAGCCTTAGGCTTAGCTTTAGGCTTAGCCTTAGGTTTAGCCATAGGCTTAGCCTTGTACTTAGCCTTGGGCTTAGGCTTAGCCATAGGCTTAACCTTAGGCTTAGCTTTAGGCTTAGCCTTAGGTTTAGCCTTAGGCTTAGCCATAGGCTTAGGCTTAGCCTTAGGTTTGAGCTTAGGCTTAGCTTTAGGCTTAGCCATAGGCTTAGATTCAGGCTTAGTCTTAGGCTTTGCCTTGGGCTTAGCCATAGGCTTAGGTTTAGCCATAGGCTTAGGCTTAGCCTTGGGCTTAGGCTTATCCTTTGTCTACTCAAATAAATATACTCAGATAAATATTTTATCTACTCAAATAAATAAAATATCTACTCGGTTAAATAGGTTCCAATTCAAATTTCAAACACTTACTCGGCTTCCAATTATCATGGTTTTGACATAATTGGAATTTTCCCAAATCTGAATATTCATTAGAGATGGGGTTTTTAGGGGAGAATAGGCTAGAATTTTCCTTATTATCTATTTTTAAAGATAGAGGTATACCAGAAGTCATCTAAATTGATTTTTTTTAAACAGAAAAATGAAAATAGTGCAAATAGCATGAATATTGAATTTATGCAAATTTTCCATACAATTAATCCCAGAAATTTTATATACACGCCTAAATAATTTTACAAACAAAAATTCTCGCACAGATAAAATAATACATAAAATTTTTAATCCAAACATTTTCTAAATAAATATGACCGAAAACAAGCTAGCTGACCGAATGACCACCCCGCGTCTTCCCTCGTTTTATCTATTTTACGCCTGGCACCACGAGTCGCACGCGACTCAATTTGCAAGACAACATAGTGTGTGAAAAAAGAGTAGTCTGCATAGAGAAGTATGAGAACAAAGTTTGGCCAAGAATGTTAATATAAAAGCTTAAAAGGACATCCCGAGTTGCATCGATTAATATAACTAAACGGCATGCATTGAACAAGATTGTTTAATTATACCTAAGTTACCTTAGTTTTGCTTAAGATTTTGAAAAAAAGTAGTCCGCATAGAGAATTACGAGAACAAAGTTTGGCTAAGAATGTTAATATAAAAGCTCAAAAGGACATCCCGAGTTGCATCGATTAGTACAACTAAGCGGCATGCATTGAATAAGACTTTTTAATTATACCTAAGTTACCTTAGTTTTGCTTCAGATTCAATAATTTTTAATTGCAAGTGAGAAAGTATACTTAAAGATAAGTTGTTATAAAAGTCAGATTGTATAAAAAAGATGTGGTATAAGCAGTGACGTAGCCAGAAATTTTTTAAGGGGGGGGGGTATACCAAGTCTTTTTCTAAAAAACCATAAGGGAGGATCCTTATGTTTTTTCGGGCCTTCAGCCCGTAAGGGGGAACCGGTACCCTTGGTACCCCCTGTGGCTACATTACTGAGTATAAGATATTGATCTGATTCATAAATTTTCGGTTTTCGGCTTTTCAGAATTGCTTCTAATCGTTGTATACAGAGGTCCACACTTTTGGCGCACCCTGTAAAAATTATAACTCCGGGGGTTTTCTATTTGAAAAATCGATTGAGCGCATTCCCGAATCTTGGAAACGCCTCCCTGGCCGTGATTCTGGAAAGGATAGGTGTATTGAAGCAAAAATGAATTAAAATTCGGATTTTCACCGGAAAACCGGCTATGGGTTTTCTAAGCGAGTAATCATTTGCCGCTGCATACTTGCATTACTGGCACTAGGTCATCCCTACCGTTACGGTCGATCCTTACCGATCTTTTCTTACACGGACATTCCTTACAGGTGATCCCTTACCGATCTGTAGTCAGTTTCTCCATCATAAAATATTTTCATGAAAAGTGATGTCCTACAAAGTTGCTATTGAGATCAAACAACTTTGTAGAACATCATTTTTTGTGAAAAAATGTAGAATGCCCGGGTAAAGAATGATCAGTAAAGGATGATCGGTAAGGATCGTCCGTAACGGTAAGGAATGACCTAGTGCCGCATTATCCTGATTCAGGTATTCAGGCTCAACAATTTGCATTGTTAAGTCTTTTTAGTCGTATATCCCTCGTAGCGACATCTTCCAGTTATCAAAAAAAATTCCTTTAGATTCGAGAAAAATTTTCAAAAAGTTGGATATTCAAAAGTTTGCAAAAGTGTCAACCCTATCGGGGATCAAACCTGGCATCTACGTTCCAGAAAAAATTTAGCATTTGGGGTTGAAATGGGCTTTACAAATTCAAAATCTAAAAAAGGAGCAAAAGCGAGTTTTTGATCCTTTGTGGGACTAACAAAGGAAAGAAGGGAAATGCCAGTCTGGGATTTGTCCGGGCCTTCGTAGCTGTGTTCAACTTAGTAAAAAACAATGAAATATAACAAAAGTAGCGGCTTTTTGGGCTGGCTTGGTGGAGATATAGTGATTTTTATGTCAACAAATAGCGTTTTCATTAAAATCAAGGGTCTAAAAACCCGATGAAGTTTTTAAAGAGCCATAAAATCGCTATAGCCAAAAAGGGTGGAAAATGTCAAAATTTCGATGAAAGCAGTCAAATAAAGGTGTTTTTGGACCATAAATAGATAGAGGGGGGCCCACTTTTCTGAAAATTTGGGGGGGGGATCAGACCAAAAATTGCGAGGAGAGAGATCATTTTTTCGAAAATTTTACTAAAAAATAACATTTTTATCACAAAAAACCTCTTGGTCTTTAAAAATTTTGCAAAATTTTAAAAACCTCTTGGTCTTTAAAAATTTAGCAAAAGTTTTAAAAATTCTTTAAAAAAATATTACGAATAAAAAACTAGGCAACGAATCATCCGTATTATGAACACAACAATACATTTCAAAACAAAAAAGGGAGACTAGCGGAAGCACTCGGCCATGTCGGACGATT
>JAQGBS010004699.1:0-10036 GCA_034698545.1 Acrobeloides obliquus | reverse complement strand
TTTCCAAGTGTTTTCATATTTTTCCACAACATCATAACATCCGGGCGACCAAACATATCGACAAGTGTGTTAACAGAGTCTTTGATTTCGTAGAATTTTGAAACGTCCTAAAAAATACAAATTTTTTGGCTATCTCAGTGATATGGGGCCAATTTGCGAGTTAAACGGCGCTGTTCAGTTTGGACAGCGCTGACCAAATTGAACAGTGCTGTGACAGCGCTGTTCAAATCAGACAGCGCTGTAACAACACTGTTCAATTTGATCAGCGCTATCTAAACTGAACAGCGCTGTTTAACTCGGAAATTGGCCCATGGAGGAATACTTTCCGTTATCCTTTGATTCGAATACGAAAAGGATCCTAAAACCACTATCAGAGCTTAGTCCCTGAAAATCCACTAGACACCCATTTAACCACCCTAACCCTATTAAGTTCTGACACTCTCTCCCATGAATAAAAATCTATTTTCAAAACAAAATCCAATTTATAGGCACGCAGCGAGAATCCAAGTTCGGGGGTCTATACCCCTTATTTTGGATTTTTATCCCTTGGTCCTCTTGAACACTAGAAAAATTTTTCATTTTTTATATTCCGGGGGATCTATAGAGCCTCTTGCCCCCCCCCTCCACGTGCCTGCCAATTTGATCCTGCCTAAAAAACGCTCATAGACAGCCTGGTTGTTTAAATTTTTTTGAAAAAAATGACTTGAAATTGAATATAAAAAAATCTTACGTCATCTAGACTTAATCTTGATCCAAATACGATTGAATTAATTACAGAACCAACTGTAACGTCAATATATTTGGCAACATCATGCTCAACAACACCAACTTCTAGATCTTTTTTGATGTGGGTAATTAATGCTTGTACTTCAACCAAAATCTTTAAAAAAATTATAGTGTGAAAAATATTTTTATGGCCTACTTTTTCTTGCATGAGGTTCTTTCCAAGCCCGAAATCTCTAAAAATTTGTAAGGTAAATCTTCTTTGCTCCCTCCAACAATCACCATCGATGAAAACCACACCATGACTACCAACTAAATAACATTTTCGATATTATACTAGGGGCTGTCCAGATATTACGTTATCAATTTCCCCCCACCCAACGTTACCAAAAATGCGTTAGCGTTATCAACTTTTTTTGAGAGGGCTGATCCCACAACATGATAACGTAATATCTGGATGGCCCCTTATGTCTATACCAGTGGCATGTCCAGGGGAAGGGTAGACAAGGGGCGTTCCCCTTCCCCAGTGGCATAAGCAAGGGGGCAGGTGCCACCACTAGTGGGCCAAAATTATAAAAAATCCCTATACATAAGGGTCCTTTTTCTCTCTCTCTCACTCTCTTTCTCCGTTTTTTGGAAAAAATCAACTTTTTTGGGGAAGTGCTCCCTAGCCGACTCTTCTCCTTATACCACTGTCGCCCCCCCCCCGAAATCGAAAATTTTCGGAAAAATATGAAGATTTTTGAAAATTTTCGTTGAAAAACGACGTGTTGGGATTTCGCCCCCTCTTAAATGAAAAATATTGAAATTCTGGATACGCCACTATATGGTCGACTCACATTTCCAAATTTCATAAAAATCATTAAAGTCGGGTCTTCCAGCATACGCTTCTCCATCTTTTATAAAAGTTTCATTTATAAGCTGATAATCAGCGACACAAACAACTGGGAGCTCTCCCAACCAATAAGTATAAACGTTTCCAAATTTTTTGCGCCAATTTATATAGCACTTAACACCAGGTGGGTTGAAAAATAGGGATAATATATTGCCTAATAGAGGCCATGGTGTTGGTCCTGAATAAGAATTTAAAAATTTAAAAGTGTGTGAGTGAGGTGAGATGATTGCTCTTAACAGTACTATGAACAGAAAAGTTTCGGAAAGGGTGGGCCAAAAAATCATAAGGATACCCTTTTGAATTTTTTTGGCATTTTTGAAGTCGATCAAATTATAGGGGGATATCATATACGGTTTTCAGCCTCCACAAAATTTCGGACGAGCGGCTGTTCTATCAACACCCCTGGGTATACCACTGGACATACATGGGCAGACCCCAGGTTTTTCACCTGGGGGGGGGGGTTGTGGGTAGGGGTCAAGGGAGGGTTGTGGGGAGGGGACGTAAAATGTGGGTCGGAAGGTCGACATATTGAAGATTAATAGTAAATTTTTCTTTTTTTTGTCGCCAATTTTTCGACCCATCGGGAGGGGGACCAAATGAGGGTTGTAGGTTTTTTGAAAATTCCACCTGGGGTGCTGCCCATGTATACTACTAGACCGTAATCCTTTAAATTATGCCCTAGTCAGATTTTTAAGTAAGGACTTCTGCCTCTCTTCTGTATCGACTACCTGGTGGCAACTTCCTTCTTTTCCAATAAAAATTATAAAAAGTAATAGAAAATATGAGAGACAGGAAGACTAGGAAAAACATGTTTACACTATTGTGAAAAATTTTCTTATCAAAAGTTTGCCTTGAACATTTTTTTAATTGTCTTTTTGTAACAATTATATCTTATGTTTAAGTCTCATGCCATTGTAATACGCTAAATCTGATAAGGGCTGGGCATGTTAAAATTAGTACAACTGGTTTTTTCATTAGACGCTGTGAATGTACTCTTACGTGAAAACTTAGAAATTGATGCCCATCAAGAAAAATTGTCAAGATTTCAATTAGTTATTTAAAAAAAGAAACAGAAATTTTATTTTTATCAATAAAAAAAAGTTGTCGAAACAAGCTCCCTCATCCCATAAATTGAAAAAAAACACAATCTCCCAAATACAGGGTGCCCCTAAAGTTCGTGTATACCCTAATTAATTTTATGAGAATTTTCGCCATGACAGAAAACTTTTCACAAAAAGTAATGTTCTACAAAGTTGTTCGTCGTGATCTCAGGAACAACTTGGCCAACTTTCGCGTGGAGTTCATCTTGGTCGTTAGATTGCGCTTAATCATTCCCTTCGCACACTGGATGTTCCTCTGATTTCGAGAGCTTTTTTCGGATCTTCCTTTTGGCTTGTTCTCGTGCCTGCCAGTTTCTTCGTAACGATTGATATGGTCTGAGATGGTCATTACGGGACATCAAGAAGTTCCGAGATTTTCCTAATCGATAAGCCTTTTTCACGAAGTTTAATCATAGCAGGTCGCATTTCAGCCATTTTTTGTCTGTAAATAAGCTTCTTATATATATAGAATAAAAAAAATCGATAAAAAATAGAATATTCGAGTGTACGGGTTCATGTGAATCACTCTGTAAAAGAAAAACGCCTCTTTAAATCTAACAAAACATCTGTTAAAACATAAAGCTATTAAATCTGTTGTTAATTTGTCTGATCTTAATATGCATTCAATTCTAAGAAATGGATAAGGGGCTGGTTGCACAACTGAAAAAATAAGAATGGATAAATCACTAACTGCGTCAGATGCAACTAGTAGCGATAGCTGCATCTAAACAAGAACACAACTTTGGAGTTTTTTTGTTGAAAAAATTTTGCGGGCTCCAAAAATGGTGCAGGTTCAATTCCCAGACTTTACCAATACTTTTTACATGAACCTGCATCGTTTTGTTAAAAGGGGACCCTTATAAAATTTAAGCATCATAAAGGGGGACTCTTATAAAATTTTTGGGCAGACTTTAATCGTCCAAAACGGTGGGGGCATTAAGAAAATGTTTTCATTTTTTCAGATTTGGAGGTGGCAGGCAATTGCCTCCCCTCAAGGCAGCCACTGAAATCAAATACCAATATTTGGTGGCTGACTTAATAACATATTTTAAAATGTCTCATTTTTCAATATTTGTATAGCTTTCTGTTATAGATACATAATTTATTTCCTACTTTCTGCTTTATTCGTCGTCCTTTGGTTGATCACAGATCGCGCCGTTTTGTGCTATGGCTGTGCTGAGAAAACCGCACGCCTATTTGCCCACTTCCTAGGCAATATGCATTGATTGAGTCGTTTCTACGTACGAAAAAAAGAAACGTGTACTCGTTTTGGACCTGATGTCTGTGGCTTATTTTACAATAAAAAGTTAATAACAATTTGAAGTTTTATAGAGTTTATTTTTACTCTTGATTTCAGTAATTTTTATGTGTTATTTCAAAAATGCTTGCTATAGCAAATACACCTGATCAAGAATGGGAAGATCTCATAACGATTCTGGGAAAAGAATATGAATGCAAAAATTGGTAGGTTAATTTTTTTAATTTGTCGAAAAGCTGCACTAGAAAAACTTTTTTTATAGTTTTTTGTTAAAGGGGGTAAGAATTCGGGACTAATCTCAGAAAAAATTTTTTTTGCCAAAACAGCCTATATAGGGGTAAAATCATGCTAAAATTGATTACGCGCATTCCGGAAGCGTGAAAATGCTTCCTTGATCTTGATTCAGGGTAATAAGAGTGTGTATTGAAGCGAAAATTCAACATGTACTAATTTTCCTGAATCAGGGTCAAGGAAACATTTCATAAAAATGAACATTTTTGAGGAGGCGGTTTGATTCACTCTGTACTAAAAAATATATAATAGAATCGAATAAATTTTTGAACAATTGATTTTCACATGACTCTTATGCTTACTTGATAACATTTTTTTGCATAAATTTCTCCTAGACAACTTTTATCATTGTAACAATCAGATTTTAGCATTATTTTTTGGCGATAAAATTAAAGAATATGAAAAAAATTTAAAAAATATATAAATAAGTCTCTTCGGTAATGTACAGGGGGTGCAAAAGTCATTGTGTAAAGGGCGGTATATCCTCGCCAAGGGGCAAAAGTTCTTGCCAAGGAATATTGATTGTTATAGTGCTAGCTCGCGCTATAACAATCAATATTCCTTGGCGAAAACTTTTGCTCATTAGGCGAGGATATACCGCCCCTTATGTAAGGATTTTGCGCCCCTGTACGCAGAATTTTTTGTCATTTCGGTGGGGGATAAGAAATTCTTTCTATTTTATAAATATCCCTTAATTAAATTTCTTCATAGAATTCCTCTTCCAAATAAACAATTATCCATATAATTCAACTTGTTTGATGTTATCGTTTGGCTCTCTTTCTAATAAGTTGCAAATAGTTAATCTGTCGACAAAAGCAACATTCAACTGTGTAGAAGTTGAGGAAGTTCATGTTGAGTGGTCCGCATCAACAAACAAAGGTCAATTGCACAAGTCTAGGGTTCAATAAATTCCAATGATGTCATCTTGAGTGATTTTAGAACTATTTTTATTGAATTTTTCAGTGTTTCAGAGATCAAAATTACATGATGAGGCAAAAAGAGTGGAAATTTGTGATCTTTACATGAAATTTGGCATTTTTAGCCTAAAAAGCTTGGATCAAAAATTTTTCTCAAAGCAACTATTTTCACTTTTTGCAACCAATTTAAGACTACTTCCATTTTACTCCACAACCATTCTTAAAAATGCATTCGATTAAATTTTGGTAAATGAGAACTTCTTAGAATGAGCTCGAGTCCGTTTCTAGACTACACCAATCCCCCAATTATTTTCAAAAATTTCTCTTAAAATCTGAAATTGTATTCAATTATCTATTATTAAGTCATTTTTAACTTTTTATAGGGACTTTACAAAGAACTGTGATGCCACAACTCAATTGAACTCTTCTTGTATATGGCATGAGCTTCAAGAAAATATCGGCATTAAGTTATTCCAAGAATGTGATATAAAAATGGAGAATTTGAACCATAGCCCAGATGATCAAATCCTAAAATTTATCAAATCTGAACTTCCTGATTTTAATGACATTCAAGAACCGTGCTCATCAAATTCGTTGAACAATGTGCATGAAAAACCAAAATTTTGTGTTATATGCGGTGTTGAAACTAAATGTTATCATTATGGTAAGTTAAAAAATGATGATACTTTAAAAAATTGCAATTTTGCGATTTTTGTTTAAATGTTTAATTTTTTAAATTTTTATCAAAATAACCCTATGCGAATAATCGATTGCGCGTATTGCCGGCCTTTGAAAATGCTTCATTGACCTTGTATTAGTCAATCTTCGCTTCAATAAACAAGCCTATTCCCTGAATCAGGGTCAAAGAGGCGTTTCAAAGGTTCGGCCAACTTTTTAAACAACTCATGGGATGAAAAAATTGTCTTTTTCAACGTTAAAAAAACTTTTTAGATGTGGCTAGTTGTCATGGATGCAAAACTTTTTTCCGAAGAACAATCATTCTTAAGAAAACGTATGCCTGTAAACGAGACGGAGATTGTAATATAGCAGAAGGTAATGAGAGAGAAAAATTGTAGGACAAAAATACATTTGACCCACCCCCTTCCGCAGATTAGCGACCTTTTTTTATTTAAGAAATGGGGGGGGGGAGGTAGGTCATCGGTCCCCGGCGCCGAAGTCGGCCCGGGGACCGATGTCCTACCCCTCCACCCCGTGACACATGACCTACCCCGGTAAAATTTTACCGGGAGTACTGGGGTTGTGCAACTATGATCTGCACACGTGTGTTCTGGACCACCCTGTAAAATCACAAAAAATCTTTCTAGGTACCAGGTGTCGAGCTTGTCGTTTTGATCAATGTATCCTAGCCGGAATGAACTTACAAGCTATCAACTTTCCTGATGAAGTAAATGTGCAACAAGTAGCTGCTGATCTTGCTAAAAGAAAACGATCACTTTTAGATAATACACAGCCAGTTGTTTGCAAGGTTGGCTCTTTTATTTAAAAAAACTCCATAAGGGTCTAACTTTATTAATTGATACCATTTTAGTCCAGTCCTACTTTTGACCAATCTTTGTATTGTAATGAAATTGACTCCCTCGTATACTTAGAATATAAAACTCGAAGATTACGTGAATCCACATATAACCCAACAAACTTGTATAGTAGTATTAGCGAAATTCTCAAGTTTCCCAGTGCTCTGGCAACTGTTGACAAATACCAAGTAATTTTAAGAAAATATTGGGTTGTTTCATAAGTAACATCGGCCCAAAAAATACATTGAAAATCGTCCGCTCGTTTTCGATGAAATTTTATCAGTATTGGGTAAGAGTGTATGTTAAATACGATCCAATTGATCTTTTTGAGAATAAGCCATGTTTTCGTGTTAATATACAGACTTTTTCAAAAAATGGATCTTCAAAAATACTACTTATAAAACAACCCAATATAACACGCCTCTCGGGGCGGCGTGCCTTTTTATTTTTTTATTTGCTTATTTATTTATTTGTATTAGAAACCTCCAGACTGGCCACTTGATATAAATAAAGTCGTTACTCAAATTGAAAAATCAAGATTACATGACTTACCGCATCCTCCAGAATTGGACATTCGCAAACGCCATTGGTTATCTACCGATATAGTTCTAGCGATAGAAATGGCAAAGGTCTTGCCGATATATCAAAAATTAGATGAAACAGATAAGGTATTAATAAAAACCAAACGATACGCAGCACATAGGGGGTGCGTGAAATTCGGATTTTCACCTGAAAGTGGTTGCGCTGTAGCTAGGATTCGGGTTTGGAAGAGGCACAACTCTTTTTTAAGTTTGGGGGAGGCAATACTTTTTTCAGGTCTGGAGGGTGCGTGCCCTCATCTATGACCCTGGCACGTGCCCCCATCTACGACTCTGGCACATGACCCCATCTACGACCTGGCACGTGACCCTATCTACGACCCTGGCACATGACCCCATCTACGACCCTGGCACGTGACCCCATCTACGACCCTGGCAGTTGTCCATGGGTTTTCTAGGAAATTATTGCACGCATCCTAGAGGTTTGGCTTGAAATGAATATAATAATTTAAGGTTCAATCAAATAATAAATCAATTTAGGTCATTTTGTTAGCACACGTTAGTTTAGTCAATGCTGCACTAACGAGCAGTTTTTACTCATATGAAAATAAAGCTGAAACTATATTCTATCCTGATGGCCTAATGCCAATTATGTCAAGATTGACACGGCAAAAGTAATATTTAAACAAATTATATAAAATTAGTTTATAGGCAACTTTGCAAACTTGAGATTGAAGTTTTTTACCGATGCATTGAGCCAATACGTCGAGTCGACCTCAGTTTAACCGAATATGTCCTACTTAAAACCATTATATACTGTTACTCAGCTGTCCCTTCACTCTCTGACAACGCGAAAAAGCTATTATCAAAACAATATGAAATTTATGGGCTAACATTATTGAGATATATGCAAGCACATCATGGAGAAGCTAAAGGTGCCCAAAAATATATGGAAACCATAGCATTGGTTGAGACTTTTTCCTATATTGCAAAATGTAAACGGCAATTATATATATTTATGAGCTTAGAAGATCAGAAACGAACTTGTGGAAAGAGAATGTATCATCCGCGCTTAAATAAGCTTTTAGATTTTATTATGCTTAAATAAAAACTCATAGTTTGTATTATTTATAGTTTGTATAAAGCAAAAGTCCCTCACCCTAAAGAACCCTGTATATACAGCTAAGTATTATTTTGATTTTGAATAGCTCGCATAAATGTTGTTGCACCAGCTTCTTCCGTTGGTATAGTATTAACAGTTGACACTTTATTACATTTTAGTAATTTAAATACCTCAGTTCGTAGGGACTTGTTTAACCAAAAGTAAACAATTGGTGTATCTCCTACAATTTCCTTAACACGAGAATACTCCTTCAAAATTCATGGATATTCTATTATTTTGAGTAATGCTGAATACCTTTCAAAAAATAATTTTTGAAAAAAAGTTGTATGGCCATGAAATATAACAGATTTATTTTTGGGACAAAATAAAATCGACTCACGTGGAGTTCGAACTCGAGGCCATTAGACTTGATTCTGGGAGCATTACCACTGAGACAAGTTCACGTTTAATTCATATTTTTAATTTTGCCTATAATTTATTACAACTTTTTTCTTTTTATAAATAACAACTTTTTTCAAAAAATTTTTTGGAAGTTGTTCAGCAAAATCAAAATAATCTCGGAATTTGGAGAAGTATTCCCGTGTTAAATAAGAAGTATTCTCGTGTTAAATAACTAACAAATTTTTGAAAGAAATTTACCATGGGTGCCAATCAAAGCAACTGTTCCGATTATTTCAACGATGTTAGGGAATGGGACAAATTGATTGTATACATATACCACAGCGGCGACAAAAATTTCTATACAAATGCACATAGCTTGAAGAGTTATCTAAATTGATGCTGAGATGCACGTTTTTATTCCCCCCTCCCTCAAGGGCTGATTCAGAGCTACTTCAAAATTCGATCTTCTAAAAAATAGAAGTGTTTTTACACAAAAATAACATTGTCAACGTGTTTCCCGCATAGAATTACCCCTAATAGGGTCATTTTTGAGATTAAATTTTTAAATTTTTCGATTTTATACAACGTTCAATGGGGTATAAGAGCCGAAGTAGCTCGAATTATTACAAGTTTCTGATGTTTTGAAACTACCACATCCATAAACTTTGATTGAATTGCCATTACTATTAGGAGAGTTGAATATATACCACCTAATAAAAATGAAATACCAACATTATGTAAGCTATGAAATGTGAGCTTGGCAAACTAAAATAATAATTTTGTACACAAAAGCCAAAATGGCATCTGTGCTCGGGGATCTGAGTTTACTACAAATACGACCTCTGGATTCCCTTCCATTCCACTAATTCCTACAAATGGATCAGCATAATAAGTATATTTATGCGTATTAAATATAAACGGCACATTAAAGAAAATATACAAAAGATAGATAAATGGGACAGTCAGCCAAAAATAAATCATTTTTCCATCAAACACTATTTTTTCAACTCTCGGCCAGCACATCGCCGCGTGAAAAACTTGTAACAAAATGGGAAAATGCTGAAATTGATTTGAAAATTGCTCAGAACGTTTATTTAAGCGGTCTTAAAGGACCAGTTCAGTCAGTTACAACGATACGAAAAAATGATATATTCGGAAAGATCATGAAAAATGGAGCATTTTTTGTTTTTACGGCACGTTTTGAATCGTTGTAGTTTTTGAGATAATTGCGTTTGAAATTTTGAATTTGTTACAAGCTCTTCGTTGTAATACAC
>JAQGBS010004698.1:0-10036 GCA_034698545.1 Acrobeloides obliquus | reverse complement strand
TATACGAATTTTCACAACGAATTTAGTCTGGGCGGCTTCCCAAATACGAATTGGTCCATTAATTTTTCCCCCGATACAACGAATTAGGGGGATATAGTACCCCCCCCCCCTCTGCCCATGTATGCCCTAGACCTATCCGTGTCCCTAATCGACATTTTTTTCTAGAAAAATGCGCGCACTCATCACTAGGCCACACGGGCTTCTTGTCTTTGACAGTTGTAATTTAACCGTAATAAAAATAGTTTGTAAAAATGACAACTCTATAAGCTTGTCGACAAAAGTTTCTCACACTTTTACAATAGGGGTGCTCTTTCCATTTTTACCGGTTTTAAAAGTCGAAACCCCCCCCCCCCAGTGCCGATTTGGAGAACTTTTTGAAAATTCGATTTTTTAGAAAACCTCTTGAATCGAAACTTTTCAGAAAAATTTGTAATTTTGGCATTTTTGCTTCAATACTTAATCCTCTTCTCTGAGTCAAAAACACCGTTATCATGATTCAAAAATATATGTTATCAATTTCTCATATAAAAAACCCCTAAATCGACGCTTTCCTGTGAAAATCTGAAATTTCGTCATTTTTTCTTCAACATACCAGTTTCTTCCCTGAATCAGAGCCCGGGTCAAATATGGTGCCAATCGACTCCATTCGGAAGGAGGAGTCGATTGGTGCTATCGTTGTCTCTCTAGTTTTCACAGATATCGAGAATACGAGGCATACAGAGAGAAGAACACATTCTCCATTTTAGTATATAAGATTTATTAGTTTTTTAGGTCAGCATAGGAAATGCAAATTCTCAGCCAGATTCCGAGCGTAAAAGCAGCTTGACTCGAAATTTGAATAAAAGAAGTGTTCAAGATTATAATACTTTGAGTAGCTCTGAAGCTGAGCAACAACGATATAACATCGAAGCAGAGCTTCGCCACCTCAATCATCGACGAAAACGTCGATATGACAATGATAGACAATGCTGTAGGCGATGTGAAGCAGATGATTGCAATTGTTGTCAGCGCTTGGTAAATCAACCATGCCCATACCGTGCACCAGATAATTGTGGTATTCCAGATCCTAAAAAGATTCAACAATCTCCTATTGTTAGAAATGAAACTAGGGTTCGAACATTTACAAACAAATACAACGTTTCGAAAATTGTTACAGGTACGCATTTTTTTTAACCCGCGACCATGTGACAAAAAAGCCGCTGCTTTGTCACTGCACCACCAAGGCTCGTTGATGGATAAACGTCTTTTCAAATCAGGTACTAGTGACATGTCGCGCGACACAAAATGCACTGTCGCGCGCAAGACTATAAACGCCAACTCGCGAAGCGTCGCGTAACACAAAAATGGGCTATCGCGACGGAAGTATAAATGATGCTTTAAAGTGCATATGCGCAATTTTTCCCCTATTTGAAAGGACTTTTGTCCTTTCAATACGAACTTTTGCTTCCAAACTATAAATCAACTTTTAGTGACTGATTCACCTATAAATTACCAATTGATCGAACAGACACTGATCGAGAATCTTGAACAAGAAATAAGAGAATTAAGACAACACGAAGAAAAGAAACAGATTGATTACGAAAATCGACTACGTCTTGAGTTTGAACAACTACTTCCCGGTGGTGGAGCGGTTGATGACAGTATATTAAGAAGACTTGAACATGAAATTCAAAATTTGCGTCAACATTGGCCCGTGAGCAATCCTGAAGAACGTCGTGTGATATTGGAAAATCACATCTCAGAGCAACGACGGCAAAACGTACTCGATCTAAATCAGTGGGAAGAGAGACGTCGTCAGGAATTCCAAACTCTGCTCAACGACTTAAAATTTAGACAAGACAAGCCACCTCGTGACATAGTTGTCAATTTTGAAGTAGTGGATAAGGAAACGATTCGTGAACACGATAGATACGAGAGTATTCGTGAATACGAAACTATTCGTCAAGAATGTTGCAATCGTTGTGCCCCTCAAGATTGTACTCCAGTTCGTCAACCCTGTCAAAATTGTCCAGTTGTAAAGCCGGCTTGTCCAGTTGTAGACAATTGTCGATGCAATCATGCTTTTGTTTCATGTGAATATTAAAAATCTGTTATGTTTTACACGATCCCATACGCACTTTATGCCATGTGTTTTTTGAACTTGTTATCCTCAAGCATGCGAATCATAACTAAAAGTTCTTTTTAAGACTTTGTTGCTACAGATACGCAGGATAAAGGAGTTGCAAGACTCCAACCAAGGCAGAATCTTTTGTATGCAAGGGGAACCGAACTGTGTTCAAAAATCGCATTGGCATTAATTACGTATGGGTTCAAGTATACTTGGGCCGATAATTTTTTTACCACTTGTTAATTTTTTAAATTGATTGTTTAGAACGCTAGAATTTCGATTGTTTAGAACACTAGAATTTTATATAATTTTTTTAATAATAAAAGGCAAGACAAAGGGGGCATGGCCATTGTACATAAACAATAGGATTTTTTCAAATAAAGACTCAGTTTATCAACGACTAAAAAAATAAGACCCTTTGTCTCAAACTAATACGGTTTTTACGACCTTTTTTGGAACACATACTTCGATTGTTCCTTGATTGAGGCACATAATATTCGAACTAAATAGACAAAAAAATGGCTACACATCCTAATAAACACAATAAAATATTTACAATTTAATTTGTAGAAATGTTGAGTTTTAATCATTTTTAAAGGATCAGTCCAGTAATTTACAATCATATGAAAAAATTATATATTTGGAAAGATCATGAAAAATGGAGCATTTTTTGTTTTTACGGTATGTTCTGAATCGTTATAGTTGTCGAAATAATTGCGTTTGAAATTTGTGTACAAGCTCTTCGTTTTAATACACAAACTTTTTGAATTTTTTGCGGAAAAATCGATTTTTTCAATTTTCATAAAATCAGCATTGTAGCTATAATTTTTTATAGCTAAATGATACAAACAAAATGACACCAAAATTATCCAATTTGAACATTTTTGGGTTACGAAAATCCTGATTCATGTTTTCGTTTCAATAACTCAAAACAATGTTCAAATTGGTTACAGTACCGGACAAAAGTCTTGTCCCAAGACCAAAAATCTAGATTTAACGGCGTGGGTCCATTAGTGAACGTCGGAGAGGTTGCCCAGCAGTTGGGAAGAAAAACCATGAATAAAGAAGTTTATCGAGAGCTGCTGAAGAAAAACCTGCTGCCTTATTGGAAACAAAGCCGGGTCCTGTTTGACGAATTCCAGCAAGACAACAACCCCAAGCACACTTCGAAGCTAATGAAACGCTGGTTCCGACACCCAAGGGTCAAAATTCCGGTGATGAAATGGCCCAGCCAGAGCCCAGGCCTTAACCCGAAAGATAGGGCTCAAAAACTCCAAGCCATGGAAATTTGTAGCCCATGCACACGCGCTAACCCGTGTGGACACCGGGGTAATATCGTG
Source organism: Acrobeloides obliquus (assembly GCA_034698545.1). Classification (NCBI taxonomy): domain Eukaryota; kingdom Metazoa; phylum Nematoda; class Chromadorea; order Rhabditida; family Cephalobidae; genus Acrobeloides; species Acrobeloides obliquus. Next base: position 6,589 of record JAQGBS010004698.1, on the reverse strand, counting down.
GGGTCGCTTGTGCAGGCTAAAAAATCCAAACCCGTGAGTCTACAGAACACGAACATTTCACATTTGTTGGGATCCCAGTTTTCGGACTCTGGTTTAGGCTTAAGATAAGAGTAGGCAGGACATACCTAATATTTCGTCATATGTAAGTTTTGACTATTTCATCTATAATATACGCTCCACGAAAAAATATAATTGATAAGCTCGACTAAAATATAATTGATAAGCACCACTAAAATGTACAATTTTTTCAAAGCGAGTTCTTCTTCTATTCTTTGGCTAAAAATAGTTTTTTTTGCATGTTAAAAATGTTTACTTTTACGGCTAAATGCTCTAGCACGATGCTCAGAAACCACTAATTTTGAATTTGAGAATCTGTTTTCAATAAACTAAAAATTTTAAAAATTAATTAGAACTACTAAACTTTTTAGAAATTTGGCATTATTGGGTTTGTTTCCTGTTAGTTCTATTCACCAAAATCCGAAATGTTCTACAGGGTGGCGCAACAATAAGCTCCATTTTACCATTTTTCATGAACTTTAGACACCTAAATTTTTCCTAAAAATGATCTTATTAGAGTAATTCGATGAGCGGAATCGATTGCACGCATTTGGAAACGTGAAAATGCTTATCTGGCCCTGATTTAAAAAATTGGGTTTTTGAAACGAAAATGGTCATTTTTTGAATTTTTTTCTGTTTAGGGTCAGGCAAGAGTTCTCACGTTTCGGGAATGCGTGCAAACGATTCCTCGCATCGATTTACTTCTAATAGAGAATGATTTTTAAAAGAAAATTTTTGGGTCAAAAATAGATGAAAAAATGGTAAAATCGAACTTTTTTTGCCACTCTGTATAATCCAAATTTAAAGCCTTCGCAACTTGTTCAACAAGATGATCAAGTGGTTTAGTGAAAGGAAGATCATAATCAATACAAATAGCAATGATTCTTTTTTGTACAAACAAGTCTCGGTGGTGCAGTGACAAAGCACTGGCTTACTGGTCACTAAGGTTCCTGGTTCGAATCCCGCTTAGAGCAAATTTTTTTTGCACAAATTTTTTTACTTTCCTGAATCAGGGAAGCATTTTCACGTTTCGGCGATGCGCGTAATCGATTGCTCGCATGATTTTACCTTTTTCTAGACCATGATTGTCACCCCCTTTAAGGAAAAATTCAGGTTTTCGCTCCAATACACAGATTTATTCAAAAATCTTTAAAATATTTTTTTAATATCTCAACGCCCATAGCAACACACAAAAAACACGAGTAAAAATCTTTTAAGCTCGCTGAAATATCAAACTTTCTTATTAAGATATTAAGCTGGATCACCCTGTATTTTTACACTTTTTATTTTTAAAAACTATAATATAACTTTAGAAAAACCTCTATGTATTTAACGGTGTAAAAATTTCAATAACTCTTTGGTTTGTACTGCATTTGGATCCTGCAAATTCTCAATCAAAATGAAGTGATTCTCATTCGAAATCATCTTTAAAAATTTTTTGTCAAATATTGCAAAAAATAAAATACCCTCACAGTCAATATAATTTTGATATCAAGTTTTAAAAATCCGTTTAGGTTTAAAGCAAGTGTTTTAAAAGGGGGTGGGTCATATTCACCATAGAAGATGAGCATTCGTCCATGGAATTTTTGTTTGAATTTCTCTGGCAATGCGCTGCATCTTTTAGCCATTTCTTCTGTTAGACTGAAATTAAACTTAGGAGTCGTTCACATAAAACGTAATAAACAATTGGCCTTTTTAGATCCCCTTTCTCTTCATAATAAATCGTAATGGAGGCTTATAATAAACAGAATGGTAATATAAAACCTTGAAAACATTTATGTATTCGATTTAATCATTATACATAACTTGAAGCATTTATTATTTTTTAACAAAATTTCTTTCCTACTTGAACAGAACAATTTTTCTGCTTCCTCCTAGCCTTAGGTATAGCCTTACAAGGAAGGAGTATGAACTTTTTTCGATTTCAACCAAACACATAACAATTTTTCACCCATGGTGTGAATGTAAAAAGCCCACAAAAATTTTTTCCGACGGTCAACATGTTGTAGAGATATGATCATTTTAATTTATTTTTTGTTTCATTTATTTAAATTTAAAAAATTAAATTTGAAGTGAGCATGGCTCAGTGCAAATGCTGCAGTCCAATACTTCAAATGTCTGGAGGTTCGATTGCCCTTGTCGCCTAAATTTTTTTGCAATTTTAAATTTCGGTTAAATATGATTTTTATATATTTTTTACTTTGATCTTTGCATAAAAAATATTAAAAAATTATAAAAAAATAAATCAAGAAATTTAAACGAGTAATCATTGAATGAAAAAAGGGATTAAAAAATTAATCAATGATGGAATGAAAGTGGTAACTGTTGAAGGAATGTTCAAGGTGCATAAACACAGAAACTACATTTGATAAAAGAAAAGTTATTAAAATTTAATAATTGACAAATAATGAATTTTAAAAAATCAAAAATGTAGGAAAACTTTTTTTTAGAAAACTTTTTGAAAATTCAAATTTTTTACCACTTTGTCCCCTAGGGAAAAATTCGAATTTTCAAAAAGTTCTCCAAATCGGTCGAAATTTGGTATCCAGGGGGTTTTCTACATGGAGAATACGAATCCAAATGAATTTTTTGATTTTGACCACTTGAAGATACCCTTAACAGTGGATACACCCGCAAAAGTTCCTTTGGGGGACTAAGGGGTAAAAAATCGAATTTTCAGAAATTATTCCAAATCGGCTGATTTTTTTTGACATGAGGAACTCGAAAATCCGAAAGAATTTTTTGATTCTAAGCGCAGGAAAGTGTCGAATCGGCCAATTTGCACGTTAAAATTTTTAATTTTCTAATGGATCGGTAATTACTGATTCTCAAAATTCGCATATTTACACGTCACTACATGTACTGTCTATAAATAACTCATGAATAGAAGACGCTTGGGAGCGATGCTCGTGAGCGCCTATCGGAAGTGTCTCTCGGGAGCGACGCTTGGAAGCATCACTCGGAAACGAGACCGAGGGCATGTCAATTTCCAATTTCGTGATGCGTCGAAATTGGAAATTGGTATTAGAGTCGAAATTTCATAGAAATTCCATAGAAAATTGTAACTTTTTAAACTGAAAATGACTATTTTGTCGAAAAATGATGAATTTTGATGAAAAATTGAATTTTGAACTTTTTTAGTGAAAATAATGAACAATTTTTTGGTGATTTTTGGTGAAAAATCAAAAAGGGAAGCCCTTATGATTTTCAAAAAAATTTCTGACAAAAACATAAGGGATCCTTAAAGGGGGGGGGGGTGTAAAGTAGGGTCGAGTAGAAAATTTTTATGAATTTTTTTAACAAGTGACCCTTTAGGGGTAATTTTATGCGAAAAATCGATTGCGCGCATCGAAAAAGTCTGAAAATTTTTTTTGGGGGTCAAAAAATGGAAAAAATTGCATCAAATTAGGGGTTGTAAGTTTTAACCCCAACACCCCGGAAAAAATTTTCAGAATTTTTTGATGCGCGCAATCGATTCCTCGCATAAAATTAGCCCTAAGGGTCGTCACAAGCTATCGCACTACCCCAAGCAACGGCACAAGCTATCGTACGAAGTCATCGTACGAGTGTAAAATACACTCCTACGACGGACGAAATGGCCACAAGCTATCGTACGAATTTCGTGGTACTGCGTCGTACGACAGCTTGTGGCTATTTCGTCGTACTTTTACGTTAATTTTACGATCGTACGATGACTTTGTACGATAGCTTGTGTCGTGCTTGTGACGACCCTAAAGGGTCACTTGTTAAAAAATTTTCTATTCGACCCTACTTTACACTCCCTCCCTTTAAGCTTTTTTTTATCTTCTCTACGAGTTTATCGAAATGTCTATTTCGGTTTCTCGAATTCAAAACCTCGAAATAGAAATTTTGGGATCGAAATTTGAAATTGTGATTTCGACGGATCACTATCGACGGCCGAGTGCCGAAGGCGATCGATCTCCAATTATTTTTATAATAATTTATGCTGTTTTATAAGTCAAATATATCTGTTCACTGGAATGTCCTCAAAATATGTCTGGCCAGATTAACATTCTTTTATGAACTGAGGTCAGGCACTTGTGCATTTTTGGCGGGAAACGACTTGAACAAATTTTTGGCGACTTTCCATCTATGCGCATTTTGTTTTTATATGGCCATGAGCAATGTTCTTTTTGAAGTTTCATAACATTTTTTTGAAAATTTTCCAATTGTTGTTGCGTATCGGAACCAATTGATTTTAAGCCGAGGAAAACGGGGATCATTAGGAAAAATTCGGCCTTTGGTCGAATTTGGGGGAGGCCCAGGAGCGGATTTAGAGTTCAAATTCGGGGGGAGGATATTTGTTGGTCGCCGATAATATATTGTTAATTTAGGTTTAAAATGGCATTGTCACTTTCAAATAAAGAAAACATTCTTTCACAAGATCCCGATTTCAAAATTAATAGGAAATCTGCTGCAAATGAGGTAATATTGACACGCTTTCGTGGCAAACCATTTTAGAAAGGATATCAAGAATTCTTGGGTGTTCTTCAGAAGATTTCCAAGAAAAACTTTTTGAAGAATGTGCCATGGTCGGATATCAAAAAGTGTTATAAGAAGAAAACTGGTAGAATATTAAATACGGATGAGTTGAATAACTTTGTTGGAACGACTGGCTTATCTAGGTAATGCATCTATCTAATCTTATCAGATGAGAGATCTCCTCCCTACCCCTCACAAGGGAACATACGTGTACAAACACCCCTCGAAAATGTTGACTTTTTTGAAAAACATGTTACATGTTTTCACTATTAGGGGTCATGAAAATTTTTTTGGAACGTGGGACTTGCGCCAATCGATTTCTCGTGCCCGAAAACCCCCGAGTACCAAAAATCAGCCAATTTTGAGAAAAAAATTTTTTCGAGATCCGGTTTCGATATGTACTCCCCTCTCTTTTAACAAAATGACATTTTTGACCAAAGTTTGATAGAAAAAGGTGGTTTATATCTAGTTACCTCTCAAATGAAATCCCAGAACCGCCACTGCCATCTCTCCAGCATTCGATAAGAGACCCAGTGGGAGCATGTGCCTCCCTCAAGGACCGAAATTCAAAAAAATCCCCAATCATAAGGGCCCCTTTATGTTTTTGAGAAAGTGCCTCCTAGTCGAATTTTCCTTACACCACTGGAGAGACCCCTCCCTCAGTGCAATATGGTAGGGGGATACATCAGCACTTGTTGGAACGGGTGGTTTATAAAGGAAGTCATATCTCATCCGATGAGAACTCCAGCTATATCATTTTTAATCAATTTAGAAATGAGATCATACGTACAAAGTTATCATCGGTGCTCAAGTTTGCTGATGAAAAGAATCAGATTATTACCATTTTAAAGATGGGTATTACTACAAATACGAAAAAATGGTATCCACCTAGTAAAAATGATGAGGATTTGGTATAAGTTTAATGAATAACCACATAAAAATATAATTATTGAAAATTTTTAGGAATCTCGTTCAAGCAGTGTTAGTAGCAATTACTCAAGCACATGTCCGGATAGTTCAGGTATTTTTATAAGGAAAAAAATACGGAAAAATTTTATTTCCTGGAAAACTTTTATCGAAGGGTGATTTTAATGCATAATTTTATGAGAAACAACATTAAAGAACATCACTTTTCCGACAAAATTCATTCTGGGTGTCAAAAATTCGATTTTTTATACTAAAACCTTGTAAATTTTACCCAAAACTGTAAGTTTTGCATAAAATATCCATAACTTTTTTCTTCACATTCAAAAATCATTCGAAAGGACTCATTTCAAAGCTAAATTTTATGGGGAACAATTTTATAGATCATCACTTTCAGGAAAAAATCATTTAGTGGGTCAAAAGTGCAATTTCTTGACTAAAACTCTGAAATTTTGAATAAAATGTTTTATAGATCCATCTCGATGTGCATCTCCACTTCAAGAGATTAGTGAAGAATGTGAAGACAAAGAAAACATTACTATAAATGAGGTCGACACGACTTTTAAAATTGAATATGAAGAAAATCTATCAGGTATGGCTATTCTCTAAATGGATCAGTACGATCAAGAAAAGTTTTTAATTTTTGTTAATATTCTGAAAATTCATGAAAAATGAGCGATGGCCAGTAGCGTATCTAGGATCAAATTTTGGTGGTGCGAGAGCGGAATCTAATTTTAAGTCCAGAAATTTTTTGTTTGGCAAAAACATAAGGGGGGACTATTAAGAAAAATTTCGAATTTTGGGGGGTGCGGCCGTCCTCCCTCCCCTCGCACCCCCCTGAATACGCTACTGGCGAGACCAAAAGTTGCACATTTCTTGAAAAGAATCAAACTTTCGTTTGTGCACTAGTATGCTTCATTGTCTGTTGAAATTGGATTCTTCGTTCTATATTCCATACTATCCATTCGATGCGATACAAATGCCCTGGTCGAGACTATATAAAATTATCTTTTTTTAGCACAACTATCTTTTTTAGCACAACAGCATAAATCTTTCAATACTACAGCTACGACTCATGCCACTATCAATGAAACTCCGGTCGCTT
>JAQGBS010004697.1:0-10038 GCA_034698545.1 Acrobeloides obliquus | reverse complement strand
AAAAAATGTGTTTACTTCACAAATTTTTTACTCAAAATCATGAGTGATTTTTTTCGCATGTGATATTTTTCTTAGGACTGAAAATTGGTTTAAAACGTGTTTATTCAAAAAATCAAACTAGATATTTTATCAACGAGGAAGTTTTTTAGTGAAAAACAAATTAAAAGCATAGATCACTTCGGCACGGAACGACGTATTCGTTACAAACACGTCGTCTCGAATACGTCGTGCCGAAGTTGGCTATGCAAATTAATAAAAAAAATGTGTGTAATTGTTACGTAATGTTTTTGGGAGTTCCCAAAAATTGATCGATATAAATATTCTCTAGAAAATTGTCGAATATTTATTTCGTTCCAGAATCAACTTATGTTTACGCGAGCAATAAGTTGTTATTTCCACATGATATGCATTGTGGATATTTTACCATTTATGCCCTGTTGACTAATGTTGTTTCGAGTTCGATTATTCGAACTCAAAAAACACGGTTTTTTTCAGAGATACGAAAAAAATAGGAAAACGCTTCTCTAACACTGATTTAGGAAAGAGCGAAAATTGTCCATTTTTGCTTCAAAAACTAATTTTTCTCCTGAATCAGGGTCATGGAAACATTTTCAGGCGTCGGAAAGCGCGCAATCTATTACCCACATAAAATTACCTTTAGACAGGTAATTTTCAGAAAAAACTTTATAAGAAATCACAAAAATGCCCTTTTTGAATCACCCTTTACTTAACAAGCATACCTAAGCATTCCCCGGGAGGGGGGACAATTGCGCACCATGGAAAGTGAAAAGTAAAAAATATTATGCGAATTTGACATATTTTTTACCTTCCCTCCAAGGTGTGCAATTGACCCCAGCTGATTCTTTTTTAACTGTTTACATTATCATTGCAATGTGCTCTGCTGATTTTTTACAACGTTTTATTTTCGTACCGATTTTTGGTCAATCAGGTTATGCTTCAAAAAATGCGATAACACTCCATATTTCATTGACATCTTAAGATTTTTATGGAAATTTTCAACTGACTATGTTTTGACTTTTGTTCAATGCATGATTTTTAGTGATTAACACAAAAAATTAAAAATTGCAATGAAATTTATGAAAATTCCAAAAAATTTTGTCAAAATCTTTTCTATCGAAAACAAGTTTGGTTTTTATGGAGTCGCATTCATTCATTCTCATTCATGTTTTTTTTGTTAAATAGCCATTTGTCGCATGACTTTATTTTTAATAATCATATGTTTACGTGAAAAAGATTGATTGATTTTAATTTAATTAAAGATAAACCACACCCGAGACTTTTTTTGAAAATTTCATTTTTTAGACGCTTTCGTCATCTTTTATTCATTTGCATATTTTTCATCACGTTCACATATTTGTCATTTTAAATCCAGAATGGAACAGCCTACCTTAGCACCTAACTCTCATAATCCAGCACTTGCGCCTAATATTTCAATTACAAGTGCGACGGCTACTGAGGGTTCTGTGAAGCCGAATCGTCCACCGCTGCTTCGTCGCGTTTCTCGTAGTGAGGCTCATTTGGATCTTCCGCAGTGGAATATGCCTGAGAAAGGTAAGAGAGATTTTTTATTATGTATGTTTTGCTTTAAGCTTTTATAATTAAAAGTACAGGGTGCCGCAAAAAATTGCACTTTTGCGATTTTGCGCTATTTTTCCAATTTTTTAAATTTTTAAATTTTCACCAAAATAACCTCCTTAGGTGTTTTATATGCGAGAAATTGATTGTGCGTAGTGCCGAACCTCGAAAACGCTTCCCTGATCCTGATTCAAGAAGAGATATGTGTATTGAAACGAAAATATGTTAATACAGGATGAGGGAAACGTTTTCAAGGTTCAGCAATGCGCGCAATTGATTCCTCGCATAGAAAAGCTCCCTTTAGGGTTATTTTTAGTGAAAATAAAAACCTTGAAAAAATCGCAAAAGTGCCATTGTTTGGGTCACCCTGTTCCTCCTGGCAACGTCTATGGGGAGAGGGGGGTGGACCAAGGGGTAAAACCCCCAAAACAAGGGGAACCAAGGGGTATAGACTCCCGAATCTAAATTCTTGCTACGCGCTTGCTTTTTACAAAAATTATATGTATACACTAATTTTCTTGAAAAGCCTCTTCCTAAAAAAAGAGATACTTTTTCTGTTACACATTATTTTTGAACGATTGAATTTTTAGACACCAATACCTGGCAACGGAAACTATCCGGACTTTTTGAAGTTGGCTCATCAGCTCTCAATCTAGGCAAGCTAGTTGGAAGCCGAGAAAATGTCTATCATCATAATACGTGAGTTTTTCGATTTTTAAGATGATTTAGCTAACAATAATCAAGAAATATTTTCAAGTGCCGCAATTACTAATCTCCTAATGGACTATGAATTTGGTTTGGATGAGGGCCCGAAAAGGTGTTAGCACTCAGCACCCAAAAGCAACATGGGTGCTGAGTGCTAGCATCTAGGGTGCTTTTTGGGTGCTAGAGCTGAGTGATTTTGATCCCAGACTCCCAAAGCACTCAGTAGGTGCTTTTGAGTGGGGTGCATCTACTTTTTCGATCCCTGATTTGTGCTATTATGCGTGCAAGTTTGAGAAATCTTTAAGATCGCGTGAGATGACCTCTGAATGATTTTAATATGTTTGTGATAAGAAAGAGATTAACTAAAAAAAATTGATGTCATAAAATGCTTTGTGGAGTGCAGTCGTAAAAATGAAGGAAATTGGTGATAATAAAATCTAGAAACGTGGCATTAAAAAAAAGTAGAATTGACTAATTGGTACTTCAAATTTTTGGATTGGGTGAGGAGGGTAAAATTTGGCATTTTGAGAACCCCTCTAGCAATTTCAATCAGTCACTTGAAAAATCAGAAATCTTCTTATCTCTCTATGTTTTGAAGTTTGAGCTCAAATTATTTTTTAACCTAACAAATGACTCCCAAGAATCCACAAGATGTTTTTCTATAAAATTAATTATCTCCCTCTCAAAATTCTTTTCCTCTAATTACACAAAACATTAGTGCTCTATGTTTTCATCGTGATCAATTCTTCTTTTAATCTTTATTCTTTTACAGATTTCTGTCCGATTTTCGTTTTAAAACAAACAGGTGTCGTTATTCTTGGTCTTGCCGTTTCACTTCCATGCTTGTTTTCGAAAAAAGACGCAATTCATCTCTTTTTATGTGGTACACAGAGCCGAAGATTTTTTACTCTTGCACGCATCTCTTTGAGTTTGATAAAAACGCACATGGCACTTGAAAATTTAAACAACAAGTGTTTGCTCAGGCGATTTGGAAGTGAAAGAAAAAATGGTGATTTGGAGAAAAGTGACGATAAAAAATTATTTTCACAAACTGAAGTCAGTGTTAAACTTTTAAACTAACATTGTAAATCTACAAAAAAAATGTTCCAACGGCTTAAAAGATTGAAGTCAGAGGATGTGAGAGTATGGATGCACAAGTGAAAAAAAGTGACAATCCTTAACAAAAAGTGGCAAATCCTTTTACCAGAAATATACGACTTCTGAACACGAATATAAATTGTTCATAGTGACAATGAAACCATTCAAATTTCGGAGTGACAAGCTTGTCTCTTTTGTTACCAAGAACAATTTATGTTCGTGTTCAAAATTCACGTATTTCTGGCCGGTGAAAAGGATTGTCATTTATGCATCCCTACTGTGGGGATACGCTCACACACCCTCCCTAACTACGACTAGGCCCAGGGACGTAATTTTGATCAGGAAGTTTTGGAAAAATCATCATTTTCGCTTTTCTTATGAAATTTGCATGTTTGAGGGGGGGGGGGGGAGTTTTCTAGTCTCCACTCCACTTATAATTACGACACTACTATATTACGACACGTCCCTACGTCACTGAAAAAATTGACAGCTTTTTTAGTTTTTTTAAACTTGATCTCAAAATATGACTCATAAGAAATTTTGAAATAATTGTTTAAAAATTAACCTTTGTCATAATGATCTTGATGTGAGGATTTATGACTAATTTTGCATTTTTTTTACTAAAACTCGTCTTGTAGGTATGGCGATCCTTGCTCTTTGTTCATGTAAACTATTTTTGGTGCACTAAAAATCACAAATCAATCGAATTTTCTCTTTTTTTATTTTGTACTTTCGATCTGATTGTTTAGAAAATTTCTCCTCGCTAGAAAAAAATCAAGTTCCTCAATAAACCCACTAGACTTTTTCATTGAACACATTTCAACGATGTGTCCCAGACAAACTGGCCAATTTTCATATTTGTCTCTTCATTTTATTCAACTAGACCATGCTATAAAGCCATTCGACTCTTTTTCTACTTGTGTTATGTGTTGCAGCAGAAGAACATAACTAGACACATTGTCTAGAAAGAGAAAAGAGAGAACACGCATACAAGCAAGAGAATGGTTAGTTTTAGCCTTTCTTCCTCACCTTCTCTATCTGCCTGGCCGAAATTTTATCGAATGGCAGTGGCAGGCTGTCGTGTCGATTTTAGGTCTTCTTTCGGTTTTGCTGTTGATGCTCACTCCTCGTAAGATTTCGTCATACGCTGTTAAGGATTTTTTATGTAGGGGGGAACTTGTGATCTTTCGTTTTTTAAATTGGTTTCTATAGGAATTTTGGCGTTTAGATAGATCAGAAACAAATGTGGGGGCTTGGAAAATGTAAACAGTTAAAATTTTTAAACATAATTTTCAGAAAGAAATGAAAAAAATATAGTCTTAGCTTGGTATTGGACTGTTCAAAAATTAATTTTTTATGAATTTGAACCGAAAATTTCATGAATTTGAATCCGTAATTTTTTCATGTACTTGGAATGATAATTTTTCTTAAATAACCCTAATATGGGTAATTTTATGCTGGAAATAGATGTGCGCGTTATCATTTTTTCGGATTTTTTTACCCTCCCCTCCCTCCCAGCCACGTTATCAAAAATGCACTAGCGTTATCAACTTTTTGAAGAAGGCTGACTCCCCTCTCCCAACATAATAACATAATATCTGGATGTTCTCAAACGCTTTTTTGACCTTGATTTAGGGAAAGTGCCTGGTGTATTAACGCGAAAATAGTAACTAGTATCGATTAGGTATTCACTGAACGTGAAATTTTTCGAAAAATTTTTTTCCATCTGGATTTGATACTTTAGGGGTAATTTTTGCGTGGAATCCGAATTTCAAATTTCCGAGACCTGAAAACCTTTCCCCGAATCAAGAAAAGGCTATTTCATATATACAAATTTTTGAGCACATTTAGGGGCATACCTCTTCTAGAAGAAACTTCTAGTCAAAGATTCTTCCAGATTCGAGTACCCTATGTCGAAAAACCACTGAATACAAAACTTCAGACGATTTGTAATTTTTTGTTGAAAATTCAAGATTTTTACCCTTTGGTGTGCCAAATTCTCATCTCTTTTCCTGAATCAGAGTCAATGAAGCGTTTTCACAAAATGCGCGCAATCGATTGTCATTATAAAATTATCATCTCTATAAACTACAAATATAATGTGACAATTTTTTCTCACATCACGTATTTCCTTGCAATTAAATCTCAATTCTCCGAATTTCGTGACTTAAGTATCCCCCATAAAATTGTTAGCTATCCTAAACTTAAACTTTCGAGCGCTAACGTCACCCACTCAATGTGTCGGCTGATTGTCGGCCGACCCGGGTCGGCTCGGTGGGGGCAATTCCACTCTTCTTTCAACGATCACCACGTGGTTCTGATTCTCTCCTCAAGTTTGAATTGAAAAAGCACTGGAAATGAAAAAATGTAGTGAAGCATAAGAGAGTTTTAACCATAAACTAAAACAACTGCTAGACACAAGTGTTCAAAAGTTTAAGACAAGGAAGAGGTTTCCCAAAGCATGAAAAAAATGAATTGATAATGGGATGGTAATTTACCCATGATCATTCATTAGAGGGTGTCTAGGAAGTGGGATGATCTGAACAGATTTGTTGTTCCAGATTTCTAGGATTTTAAGTATCTCTCAATTTTGAGCATCACAAGCTCAAAAAGTTTAATTTTAGTCATATTTTAATTTTCCTACTTTTTGAGCACCTTTTTAAATATTTGTATAAACAAGAAATGAAAATATTTGGCTTAGAATTGAGTATGCACACATATTGTTGACGATTCGTATGTGAGATTATTTTCGCCCCCATTCCACTTCCTTTTCCATTTCGAAAATAAGCCTCTTTCCAGAATTTTAGATAACTTTTTCATCCTAAACACTTCCCAGAAACACATTTTTTATATCCATCTCAATATTTTTGTTTCCATTCAGCTCTAAGAAAAATATTTCTCCAGAGAATCTCATTGTTTCAATCCAATCACTCACAAACATCCTGATCTTCGTCCGCCAGTCTCGGTCGTCATGTCATCCACCACGTGGTTCTTCCATCTTTTTGTGTCAAGGCAAAAACTCAAAGATCTCGGAAAAAAAGCAATCCTAACGGAAGTGGCATGATTAACAAACCACGTGGTTCGAATGACCTTTTCAAAATTAGAAAATTTTCAAATGGTCATATGCCTTAAAAGGACACACCATTTTGCACTTTCCTATGACATGACATGGGCAGGGGGCACTAATAACTCTTTCATTAGTGGGTCCCTCTTTCCCCTCAGGCAAATCTAAAAATAGAGGATCCCTACACAAGGTCCCCTGAATTTTCTTAAGAAAAATGCATTTTTTAAAGAAATTTTTAAAATTTTCCCCTTTGAGTACTCCTTCCCCAAATACATAAGATCCTCACGCAAAGTTTCTAAAATTAGTGTTCCTCCCCTGCCACACACACATAACATCTGGATGATGCTGGAAGGTTTAGAAAATTCAACGGTTTATTTTGGCGAAAAACAGATTAGCGTTCTTCGAATTTTATTGCTCTTTGGTCCATTTTATCCTTTCCTTATTATCATCCATCAGTATGAGTATGGCTCTTTATTGATTTCTTTTTGTGTTTGTGTCGAGTAAGACCCACTAGTCTTAAAGTTGTTTTTATTTCTGTTTTTCCTTCTTATTTATTTACAGCAAAGAGCTCGCATGTTTTCGTGCAATAAGGCCACATTTTGGAAGTTTTTACGATAATTGTGTAAGATTTTAGATCGAACTATTTGATCTGACCACTAACAGGTCAAAAATCATATTTTCTTGGTAACAATATCACGTATAACATTTTGACAAAATGAGGTGAGTAGAATTACTAGTGATGAAAAAGAGCTAAAGTGTATATGTAGCAACATAAATGAACAAGGAGGGGGTACTGGATCCTCAAATACAACTTGGTTGGGACTATACTTGAACATTTTGGACCAAAAATACGAATTGGTTACTCATTTTTCTAAAGAAATTTGTTTCAATACGACAAATTGAGGGTGCAGCACCCCCTTATGCATGTATGTGTAGCAAGTCTTGGTTATACAAAACGATGATTTATATCGACTATGTCGGTTAAAGCAAAAGTTGTAGTAGGAAACAATGGCGTCGGTTAGGAAAGAGTACCAGTTAAAATTATAAGCCTTTCTGTTTTTTCGAGTTTTTGGCTCACTAGAAAGGAGAGGGGTATGTATGGGAGGGAGTATCACTTGCCTACGCCACTAGCGGAGATCCGACATCGATGATTGGGGAGCGCCAGTAAACTTTTTTAATATAAAAAAAGACTTGTTCAGTATATGTATATGATAGGATCCAATTCATTTCTTCTCATAAAAATTTAAAAAAGGTTGACTGAAGTATAACTGAATCGATTTGTAAAGTTCTTTCTTATCAATATTGACATTTTTTAGTGAGTTGAGAGAGATTACAGCGTACGTTCTCCCGTACGTATGACCAGAAAAAACATCTTTTTTCTTTTGTTCCTCTGGGAGGTCTTATGATGTCTGGAATAACGGGTGCCCGTATTAATAAGAAGAAAGTTCACAAAATCACTGCGTAATGCACTTAAAAATATTGTGAATGACAATTTTGGGGCTTCCGTTTGAATCGTAGTTTTTGTAACAAACTTGTGATCTTTTGTAATAAGCGACTTTTTTTAAACTTGGCAAATTAGTCGAATTGAAGAGTGGTGTGTAGTGTTGCTCAAACGATAAAAAAGGTAAAGTTTATCGATGCTTCGGTAAAATCCTTTGAAGCTCAGTAAACTTTAACGAAGCTAGACATAGTTTACCGAAACTTGGTAAACTTTAACGAAATTCGGTAAACTTTACCTTTTTTACCATTTGAGCAACACTAGTGGTGTGCTTTTCGGATGTATCTTGTTGATATATATAGTCAAAGAGCAAGCATTCCTTTTTGACTAAAAAGTTGTTTATTTTTCCAGACCACTTTCACTATTGTTCGAGATAAACAACAAAATTTCTTATCACCAACTTTGTTGAATATATTCACATGTGTGTGTATTTATTTCAGTGTTTATATCAAGATTTTTTCCTAACTCATATGATTTTACATATGAGTTAGGAAACATAAGCGCAGCATGTAGGCGTTTATTGCATTTTTGAGTGGATTGTTCTTCCTCATTCCATTTTTTTATCCAAATGCCCACTCTTCTGTGTACAAAAGATTTTGACAATTTTTGAGTCATTTCAAGCACCTAACCACGTTTTTTTGAACATTTCTGTATTGTGTACGTCATTTTCCATCCACCACATGGCAGAGGCGGTCTTTGCTCCGAAAGATCAGTGTCGTTTCGTTACAAACCACGCCTTATTTGATGATTGTGTCCTTCCATCTGATCGAGATTTGCTTTGTGGTCTTAAAAAAAGTATTTATTAGTTGAGTAATGAGTTGATAGTGTCAGTTCTTCAATTACTGTAGCATGGTTAGGGAATGGTTTTGGAAGAGGTCAGAGTAGTTCTGTTCTAAAATTATTCAGAATTTATGTTTTTAAGATTGCATTTCTATATAAAAAATTTTACCTGCGGTGCTGGTTTTTGCGTATACCATTCGTAGGTAGGGTACCTTTGCATGAATGGATTAACGAGATTCTCACTATCCCTATCTACCAGAAAAGTTGGGTCATATTTTATTTTTTTCTTTGTACGTGGTCCATAAAATGGGTTCTCCGAAACAGATGGGCACTCTATAGCTAAGAATGGGGAGTCGCAAAGGTTGTGCGCACTTTTTGGAAAATGGGAAACAACAAAAACCTAATGAGGGTTCTTTTGATTACTTCTCGAAAAATTCTTTCATACAGAATTAGACCTCTCACAAAGTTAGGTTATGCTTCCGCTTCTTGCTAGATCAATGCTCGATGAAACATGGTTGATTGGGTAAAAACGATTAGTCGAGGCTAAGCGGCTTGATTTTTAGTTCGTGCTTTGATCTCGAGCTGATTTTTTATATCTATAGTTATTTTTGATATTGTTTTGAGCTTTGGTCGGGTATTCTAGTAAATCGCAATAGAGAGAGAGAGGGAAGTTTAGTTGATCAAAGTGGTTGTGGGCTATGAGGTCGTTTTCTTGTTTCTTTGTTTTCATGGGTATAATCAAACTAGAAAAGTTGGGTCATATTTTTTCTCGTTGATAGCTTTCGCTTGTTATGTTAGTGGCTCTCTTCATTTTTGTGATCGAGGCTGTTCGAGAGCGGTTGACGTCAAGTGGAAAGAAATGAGTTGTTTTAAAATTTTTACGTGTTCTTTTTCATTTCAAAATCATAAAAAATTTTGAAATTCAAAAATTACTATAAAATTTTACTTTTTTTGACAAAAATATGTTTCCAAAATGGCAATATGTTTCTTTGAGCAAATTTCCTGGAACTAAAAATATGTTGATGACAATATGTTTCTTTCGATCAAATCTGACCTAAAAATATGTTTTGTTTATCTCAACATTCAATGTTGGCATGATGTTTTATTACCACGTGGCTTGATGCATTTTGAGGTGTTCGTCAATTGAACGTACCTTCATACAGTTATTTGTCCTTACTTTCATTTTTTCTTCCTTTCTTATCATCTGGCCTCATAAACTCTATTATTGTTGACGATTTTTTCCTTCCTCCTAGGTTATCAATTAGCTCGACCTTGATCTGTTCCTTGTGTTTATTTC
>JAQGBS010004696.1:0-10039 GCA_034698545.1 Acrobeloides obliquus | reverse complement strand
CCTGTAGTAAAGTGGGGTCGAGGAATCGATTGCCGTCGTTATTTTCCGGTGAAAAAATTGTCTTTGGTGTGTTTTGGGGGGGGGTGGGCGGGTGGGACTGCAAAATTTAAAAACAGTCTAAAAATATCTAAGAATCGGTTTCTGCATTTTATTTTTTTTATATTTCGCCATAAAACATTATAATAAACATTTTTTAAGCAGTTTTTTTTAAATCCTGATACTTCCAGCTTTCTGTAGTTATTCCCTGAAAGTGGTTAAAATAAAAATATCGGATGTACAAGGCTGCAGGAATACCAAGAACATTTTGCTCAAAATCAGAAAATCTGACTTCAAAAATAAAAAAATATTAATTTTTCATTATATTTTCTCATAAATTTGACAAAATTTCGCATCTCAACAATAAAATTTTTCAAAATATCAACAGACTTGGCATCCCTGACAAGAATGTTATATGTCAAAGTACGACACAAATCATAAAATTTCTACTTCATATTCTCAATAAATGGTGTAAAATGTACGCCTTTAACTTTCATATGGACTTTCAAAAGGAGTCCTCGTAAAGCCTTCTCGGAATTTCGTTGAACCAAGCCAAACGTTACGCATTGGGTCTTCATTTTATACAAATTTTGCATCAGCTTTACTTTTTCTAAAATTATTTTATTCTTCTTAAATTAAATTTATTATCAAAACACCCCCCACCTTTACTATTTTCTGAACGCTCATCAACAAACATCACAAACGTTTGATGCGCTCCTTTAGTTTTCTCGGCAGTCTGTTCAATTTCGGTAAATGTCTCCTTCCAACGTCCATCAAATAACATCATCACCGGCGGATCAATTTGGAAATTCATCGCTGCTCCAATTTCTTTAAGCTGCTTCAAAAATTCTTCAATCTCTTCTTTCATAAACTCTTTAGTGTATAGCAAAAACCAGTTGGATAAAGTTGCTGTCAAGTCCAAATATGAAGTGATCACATCGGGTCTCTATATAAAATTTAACAAAATTTTAAAATAAAAATCCTTACTTCATCTTTAATGCTGATCACTTTCTCTCCATTTGTTGTTAAAAGACGAATTTCTGGAAGTTCTCGAATGGAGCAACGAGGCTAAAGAGTTAAAAAAAATCCTCGCAATTTTATCCAAAAATAAACATACCGGCTCCAAATCTAAGTCGACTTTAAGGCAAAAACCCATTAGTAAAGTATTCGTACTGTGCGGTAAAAGTTCGAAATTAGCAGCATGTTCCATCATAATAGGTCGTCTACGGCCAGCGTCAGCAGCAATTACCTGAAAAAATACTACAATCGAGTCTCAATATATTGACACCCTTTGTAATTCAAGTAACAAAATTCGCTTTTCAACTATTCATTTGCTTAAAATGATCTGATTTTTTTGTATTCGGGGAAATTTCGACAACGGGGAACATGATAGTGATATTATTTTTTAACAAAATTTGTTGTAAAAATTAAAAATTTAAGGAGTTAACCACCTAGAAATTGAAAAGAATTTAAAATTTTTTCAAGTTTTATTACCTGTGACAATTTTTCGTTCATTAGCGGCGTCAAACCATTCGAATGAACAGTTTGGTCACCAACGATACGCAAATTTTCAGGTCGATAAGTTTGACCATCACTTATCTCAACTTTCATCTTGAGTCTAGGAAAAAAATGTCTCTATGTGCAACAAACTGAAATAAAACATACTTTGGAAGTCTCAATGGATTTTGAGGTTCTTTTGTATCATCCGGATAAAAATTCAAGATATTACCCATATTGGTACGACCACCTGAAAGGTTTTCAACGAGGACGCCTAAAAAAAGTCAAAGTTTCCAATTATGAACTAAGGTAAAAAAAAATACTCAAAAATTTTTTGAGTGTTAACAAAAACGAAAGCAAACGATTTTTTCGTTTTCACCCATCACTGATCAGCCCCACCCAAAATGTAAAAGTATGTGTTTAAGTAACATTAATCTACATATTGAATTTTTCGTAAATTTTTTTCAAAAATGTTCTAACCTCTAAATAGAAGACGCATCTCATCGAATGGTGGATCTTCCAGCGAATAACCATGTAGTTCAATATACGAACGAATTGAAGCCGCCAAGTTATGAGCTCCGTACATAAGTAACTTTTCAGCTAAAAAAAAATTAAATCTTGCATTTTTTAAATGCTTACTTGAAATATTAAGAAAGCCAATCTTATGGTCGTCGGCCTTTTCCAAACAAGTGGTCATTCGCACAACGGTTTTAGTAAAGAAAGTACCAAACACTTTTTCGTACGGTCCATAGAGCATTCCAAATGTGCGTTTCGCATATTTCTTGCTAAAAAAGTTTATCCAAATAACCATTATAAATC
The DNA here is from genome assembly GCA_034698545.1 of Acrobeloides obliquus. Taxonomy (NCBI): domain Eukaryota; kingdom Metazoa; phylum Nematoda; class Chromadorea; order Rhabditida; family Cephalobidae; genus Acrobeloides; species Acrobeloides obliquus. The sequence continues at coordinate 7,687 of JAQGBS010004696.1, read as the reverse complement.
TAGAAATAACCAAAAAAATTTGGAAAAAACCGATTTTTTCCGCAAAAAATCCCATCTTTAAATAAAAAAAGTTACTCAATTCCCATTAAGATTTGTGTGATACTTTTTTTTTACAATTTCCTAACCTCGATAATCCTCTTTCATTCAAAACGGCAAGAAGGAAATTTTCAGCTCGTTTCAACTTTCTCGAATCAAAGCTATCCAGTTGACTAAGATCCAAGTGATCGTACAACTCAAATTTTGCCAAAATTTTTTGTGCCTCACGTGGAATCCCTCGTGCCTTATTCTGGTCACATGGGTCAAGATCGGCTAAGATGATCTCGGTAGTAAGCTAAACAGTTTATTAAGAACGTAAAAAATTTGCATAAAAAATACCTCGAGCTCTTCCAGCTTTCGGTTGACATAGAACTTCATGTGCTCTTGATAAACAAACTCAAAGAAGTGCTGGCTTTTCATACGAAGATGATTCAGTGCAACGTTAATAAGAGAGCGGCATGTTGGATCATGGGACAATGCCAGCGTTCTATAGTAAAATATAGAACATTAATAGACAATTCGAAGTGAAAAGTAGTGATCTCCAAAAATCGGCTTTTTCAGTTTTTCAAAACCGAAATTTTCGATTTTTTTGAAATCGAAAGATTCGATTTTTCAAAACCGTAACCAAAAATCGAAAAATTCGGTTTCGGTTAACCTACTACTACTTCTACACTTTACTACTACTATTAGGAGTGGAATATTTGAGTTTCAACAAGATTATCTCTCAATTTTTCAGCTTTTGGTTACTCTTTTCTTCTCAGCAAATTTCTGCAAACTACATCAAACTTACTCATCGTCCAAGAAAAAAGTGGACTGATACATCCAACAATTTGCATTGTTCGAATCCGCCTTCAATCGCCAATAGTATTCGTTGTCAAAAATCTTCTCTTCTGAATTCAAGTCGTCTGTTTCTTGCAAACTCAACATGTGATCAAATTGGCTAGCCAATAGTTCAACATTTGTTAATTCTTGCATGTCTAAAAACGTTGAGATAAAACTGGATACTTAATCACAATACTTTAACTCAAATCTTCTTATATAAAACGTGTAATGTGTGTGTCTGTCCGGACTAACTTTTGAAGATGCAATCCAAACCCTTAACAAAATACGTCATCGTGATCAGAGCAAAATTATAAGACATTTGACAAACTTTTGTATAAAAAAATTCGAATTTTCACAAAAAATTCCAAATCGGTTAATTTTTTGTATTCAGGCGATATGGGAAACACAAATATGAAAGTTTTTTTAATTTAAACCACGGGAAAGTAGAGAAAATCAATCGGTGTCAGTTTTCCACATGCCTTTTTAAACCTCGGTTTCACTTTGCCTAGCGCTGGTTTTTTATATTAAAATTGACGGTCCAAATCAAAATTCACATCTTTGCAACCCCTTAAAGACAATAGTAAATCATATAAACTTTTCCAGATTTATCTCTTCCAAATCCTATACCTTGAACGATCGGTGCTGCCATTTTATCTATAGATTTATCATCGCATGTTAGTGCAACTTCTTTAGTTTCATCAATCAGTCGAGGCTTACCAAATGCATCCACTTTTCGGGTTTTCGGTTCTGGCTGTTCGAAATGTGGAATTATTTTCGCCAACTTTGAATCTATATAAATTAGATATAGTAGAATTTAAGTTGGGGTGCCATATCTCCTCATCACGGGAGATTCATCATATATAGTTATAACAGCTGTTACGACTCGTACGAGTTCATACATGAATAGTGGGCACTAGGATGCCACAAAATCACGATTTCAATTTCGAAATTTCAGATTTCGACATAAAACAAAACTTGAAACAAAATGAATTTTTCATCCAATCTCATGAAAATTTTAAATTTCTAGTATTGATCAATCGTTTTAATAGCCAATTTGATAAAGAACTGTATAATTTGTTAAAATCGGTTATATAAAATGAATTTCTAAAAATTGATTTTTTTCAAAATATATAGAAAAAAAGGGAAAATTTCGATTTCAGATTTCGAGTTAAATTTCGATTTCGAGAAATTTGATGATCGAAATTTCGATTTTGACATTATCGATTTCATGGCATCACTAGTGGGCATTAATTAGTGCCCCGCCCCGCCCCTCACAGGAGTCCCAAAAAATGATAATACGCCCCACGCAATATTCGTACAGATTCATACCCCACTTCCATTTGAGTCACTCCACGCAAAAAACATAAGAAGTGTTTTTCGCAAAAAACACCCCACACGGCGTTTTCAAAATTAGTGCCCCCTCTCTCCATGTATGTACGGATTCGGAGCTGTCGCGACTGAAAACGCCGGTTATGACAATCCATGAGTCGTAACACGGTTACGTCTTTGGTCATCAAGACAAGTTGATTTGAGTCGATTTTGGCAAAATCGAGAATATCACCATAAAATATATTTTTTCTTTGGTCGTAGGTAAACAAGGAGGAGGTACTGGGTCCTCAAATACGACTTGGATGGGACTATACTTAAACATTTTTGACCAAAAATATGAATTCGTTATTCATTTTTCTAAAGAAATTTTTCTCGATACGGTGAATTGAGGAGGTGCAGCACCCCCTTGTGCATGTATATCTTTACCTTTCTTATTCAAGACTGGCAAACGATAATCTTCATCGTCGTCCACGGGACGAGGCTTTCCAAAAGGGTCAATTTTCGGTTGTGATTCCTTTTTCGAGTGGTCGAAGTTGAGTCTTGGAGGTTTAATACTCCATTTATTGACAGTTGAATGCGAACTTTCTGTGCCACTTTCTTGATTATCCAAAGATTTTCCCCCTAAAATCAAGAGACTTTTTGTCTCAAAATTAGATCAAAGTTCGATTTTTGTAGTCAAAATTGGATCCAAGAAGATTTTTTACGTCAAAAAGCGATTGTTTAACCTTTATATTTGGTAAAAACACATACTTTTAGAATTAAAAACTGCCAGTGGACTCCCATCTAAATCATCATCAATCGGTCGTGGTTTACCAAAAGCGTCCGTTTTTCGAATAGGCATTGGAACGCTATCATCATCATCGTCATCTATCGGACGTGGTTTTCCAAATGAATCAATCTTTTCGCTCTTTCCATTACCAAAAAGCGGCAAAAATGCTGCGCTACGACGCTCTAAGCTTTCATCATGCTTAGATTCTGAGTTCTCATAGTGACTCGTGGAACGAAAGTCATAACCACCACGTGAACCACTTGAACTTCCTCGATAGCTTATCTTTGTACCATAGCTTCTAGAATACTAATTTAGTTTAAAATTTTAGAATACAGGGTGAGCCAAAAACCGAATTTTGCGTTTTTTGGTCAAAATTTTTTTCAAAAATCACCTATAAGGGGTATTTTCATACAATTTTTGAAATTTTTTCGCCAAAAACGCAAAAGTACGGTTTTTTGGGCTCACTCTGTAATCATACTAACCCACGATTTTCCCATGCTCGTGCACCACGGTTTTCAAATTCACGCCCACCACGACTACGTTGACGTGCACCCGAGCGACCACGAGTCGAATTTTGGTACGTTCTTTCTCCACGTGAAGAGTAATAAGGTTTCATCGATGTCTTTATTGCCGAAAACGACGACTCCTTCGAAGAGTCTCCAGCAAATCCAGATCGACTTGGTGGCGATGGAATCTTCACGCCCAGCTGAGGTCCTTTAACAAATGGATTATGTGTTAGCACTAAGTCCTCATCATTTGACGATGTAGCGCTTTTCATTCCGAGCGAACCACCTTAAAAATATACAGTAAAAAATGCTGCCCGATTCTCTCCTAGCTCTACAACTAACCTTTCTTATTAACAAATGGTAAACCGTAATCATCGTCATCATCAATGGGACGCATTCTTCCGAATGCATCAGTTTTCGATTTCAATTCTTTTTCTTGTGGATATTCTAGACGAGAGAAGATACTACTACTTGACTTCGAAACTTTTGCCTAAAATATTGATTTTGTGATAGGAATGTTGCAGTTGGTCAAAATGGCGTTTTTACGCTTCGAGAGTGATCACAATCGATTTCTCAATCAGATTATCCCCCAATAGAGTCATTTTTACAAAAAATCTTTTTTCTCCAAAATGTTCGCAAAATGCATCTCCTTAAAATCTTGTAAAGGAGGCCACTCCCAAAACTTCAGAGCTCGGTACAGCACTGCCAACGCCTACCTGTAATGCTGTTGATCCGAAGTATTTTTGTAGAGCTTCCATTATAAAACGCTTAGATTCAGTTTCGTCTTGAGTAATGGCTTTCATGGATTGTATAATCAAATCCAATTGCTGGTGCAAATTCGCACGCAACTCCTCAAGTTTTTCAGTTGATGACATTAGAAGATAATAAATTCCAAATTGTTTGAGAGAAACTATCTAGAAAGCAATAGAATGTAGAAATTCGAGGGGGAAAAAATTCATTTCAGTTAAAGATACAGGGGGAGGCAAAAGTCCTGGACATGGCGGATAAAGGTCCTGGCCCAGGCGGACAAAAGTCTTGACCTTTCAAAAACGTGTTTTCTCAACAATTCTGGACGAGAAAGCACCTTTTCAGAGTTTTTGACAATGTCAGAACTTTTGCCTCCCCCTGTACAAGACACATGGAACAAAAGAATTTTTGATGATCCCCCTGAAATACCGCCGATTTTTTGAAATTTACACAATTTTTTTATTAAAGGGGAGAAAGTTAGGGAGATTTTGGCAAAAGTTAAAGCAATTTCAAAAAGGCACCCTCCAAAACATACGTGTACAGACACCCCCTCTGAAATTTATGACTTTCTGCGGGAGAACGCGACCAGCCTGCGGGCCCGTGAGCGAAATGAGTCTCGCCCGCAAAATTTGCGGGCAAAACTCATTTTGAAATGCGGGCAACCCCCCCCCCCCCCCGTTAGGAGCAGACCCGTAGATACATTAGAACACCTAACGTAGGCACGATCCCAAAATTGAAGGATCTATGGCGTTTTACAACGGTAAGAGTAGTTGCGTACCACACTTGGGCAAGGAGTGGGTCGACCCACTCCCCATGTCGCCGCTGGGGGGGGGGGGGTCAAATTTCGGCAAACGTGTCGCGTTTGATAAAAAAATACAGCAAAAAATCGAAGGTTTTTGGTGAATTTACGATTTTTGACGAATTTTGGAATTTTTTTAAATGAATTCTGTGTACGTTAAAATTGGAATTTTTTAATCGCTAAAAATCGATTTTTTCCGTGTCAATCCCCTCGGGGCATTTTTTCAGGGCTTACGAGGGAACATTTTCAGTTGTCAGTACGAAACCTATATTGAAACTCATCATGACGAATCTGTTAGCTCAACAGATTCGTCATGGTCGATTTTATTTCTGAAATGATGGAATTTTCTGATATTGAGCACTCCTAGTGGGTTAAAAAACAGCTTCAAAAAGTCTGAAAAATATGAGTTCTTTTCATAAGCCACTAAATAGAACCCTTTACAAGTTGTCAGTGTAGTATAATGGATAGAGCGCTTGGTCGAAGCCATACCTCTCGCTGGTTCGAATCCCACCGGGGTCAAAATGTTTTTGCCCTGTGGGATTCGAACCAGCGAGAGGTATGGCTTCGTACAAGCGCTCTATCCATTATACTACACGGACAACTTGCAAAGGGCTCTATTTAGTGGCTTATGAAAAGAACTCATATATTTTTCAGACTTTTTGAAGCTGTTTGACCCACTAGGAGTGCTTAATATCATGAAATTTCAGAAATAAAGTTGACCATGACGAATTTTTTGAGCTAAGTTTCAATACAGGTTTCGTACTGACAACTGAAAATGTTCCCTTGTTTGAAAAGTCGAAAATTTTTGCACAGTTTCGGATTGCTGCGAATCCTTTCGTAAAATGTTTTTTAGCGTTTTTACGGATTTTCCATTTTTTTGCAGATTTTTGTGCACCGTGTACTGCTAATCTCTCTAACTTTTATGCTATATTAATTATAAAATGATATAAAAAATACTATTAAAATAATCTACTGCTTAAAATTCATCAAGAATTTGGGTGCGTTCCTAAGTTGAACCGTACTGATCACTGTCAACCGTATGGCTCCCCTTGGCCACCCGTACGACCCCCTACAGGTGGCCTACGGGATCATACGGGGTGGCCTACGGGGCCACGAGGAGCCTACGGTTGGCAGTGATCAGTACGGTTCAACTTAGGAGCGCACCTTTTATATTTAAAATTCTTTATGCAGAACAGTTTCGCCGTTGTTGTTGCTCTTTTCATTTGTATTAGGCTGTGGTTGTGACGGCTTTGGTTGCTCTTGTTTTCCTGGTAGCTTTTCTGTTTCATCATCAGAATGCTTATGGTGCTTCTTATGTTCTTTGTGATGCTTTTCATGTTCTTTATGGGGTTTATGCGGATGTTTTTCGTGATCAGGATGGTGTTTTCCTGGTTCTTTTCCTTTATGCTTCGGATGTTTCTTGTGTTTTTCATCAGAAGAGCTATCTTCAGAATCACTAGATCCGGACTAAACTATTTTCGAAGCTAGTTCACTATTTGTGTCCCACTTATCATGGTCCGAAAGTCAAAATTTTTTCTTTAAAACCAACTGAAAAACTTCTAATTAGGGGTTTTTTAGCCGAGGTCACGTTGATGATGTTATTTTTGCATGAAAACTAGAAAAAATGCTGTAAAACTTCAAAAAAACTTGATAGCCCATCATTTCGCGTTATCCGGGGGTGCTCCAGGGAGGCGACGCTCCGGGTGACATTTTAGGCATTTTTCTAGGTTTTCACGCAAAAATAACATCATCAACGTGTTCATCAACTAAAAAACCCCTAAATAGAAGTTTTGCAGTTGGTGTTAAAAAATTTTGGCTTTTAACATGATAATTGGGACACAAATAGTGAACTAGCTCCAAATTTTCATATAAGAGAATAACATGTGCTAGTGACATAGTTTCATCATAGTACAATTAATGATAAGCCAAATGGTCAAAACTTGATTAGTTACTTTAGTCATTTTTGTCCATAAAGAGCGTAATAAAATGAAAAAAGGTAATATGGGGGAAGGAAATGATCGATAAAGATTGGCAAAAAAATCTAGCCGAATGGGGGTGGGGAAGTAGAGGAGGAGGTCCGTTCGACTTTCCCGTTTATATCCCTTCGGAATGACAAAAATAATGAGGCTATTTTTTTCTCTCGATGTTATTAACAGGCCCCGAAAAGGTGCTAGCACCCATGGGTGCTTTGGGGTGGAGGTGAGGGTGCTAGCACCCAACTTTTCGGGCGCTGGTTATTAGTCAATTAAAATTTTACCGGCATAACGATATCAGAAAGTAATGATGGTAAAATAAGATGGAATTACAAACGTAGACAAAAAATCTTATGAGAAAAGAATGAGAAAATAGTGAAAAATCAAATGTTCTATGACTAATGATATTTACTGAAGACATTTGATTGTTTGATTAGCTCGAACTTGAACTTTAAAAAAAATAAGTCGAGAATTAATGGCTTCAAATAAGTAAACAAATCGATTCTTGCCTAATGGTTCATTTCAAGGTTATTAAAAAGTTCGGAGCTACTGAACTTGGGGGGCCCCCACTTAATGTAACCCCCAAAGCCGAAGTAAAAAAGCGCCGAAATTTTTACAGAAACACACCTCTTAGGGGTAAAAATTGACGCGGAACACGCTGGTGCCATTATTTTCAAACCAAAATCTTCGAAAACCTATGAATTTT
>JAQGBS010004695.1:0-10040 GCA_034698545.1 Acrobeloides obliquus | reverse complement strand
AAACAAGTTTACATTACAGAAAAATGCATAAAAAGCAAAAATTCGAGTCCATTCCATAATTTTGATACACCCTGTAACAAAGTTGAAATAATCAATTCGACTCAAGTGGGATTCGAACCCTCGATATGTTAAGTCTAGAGGCTCACGCTCTACCACTGCGACATGAAGGCAATTAATTGAAGTTTTTAACAATTGTATATGAATAGCTGACGTTTGTAACGTAAACGTTACAATCTGGTAACTCTGATTATTCCCCATCCCTTTTTATGTATGAAATTTCTTATAATCTGTTCCCTGGTATTTACTCAAAACTTGATTTTCGTGCGTCGAATGGATAGGAATATGGTCTGTGTTATAGTTATGTTATAGACGCGGGTTGTATCTCTAAGAGGAGAAAACAAGCCTAACTGGAATAAGTTAGCGCGCATACATAAATTAGTTTCACGTAAGCGTGCGAAAGGCAAAAAATTTGTCATAACTGGCCAAACTTTGGTCCCTTGAAGGGCTTGTTCAAAAAAATTTTCCAAAAGTGGAGGGGATCATTTGTACACATGTGAGGAGCATGATATACAAAATTATGAAAGTTCGAATCCCACCGGCTACAAAATGTTTTTGCTGTAAAATCAAATTTTTAAATTGTTTTGAATGGGCATGAAAACCCTACGATTTCTAAGCATTTTGCAAAAATTCGCATTAAAAAAATCTCTCTTTTATCAAAAAAGATATTGAATTTTTAAGCCCCGCTAAGTCGTTGAAACACTCTGTAGATTTTCAACTTTATAATAAACATTTCGTGACAACTTTTTTTGTCGTAGATTTATTATTGTCAAATTCCTGTTGTTTGTTATAGTGTTTGTCTCATGTTTTTTTACCTTTTCGTGTGAAAGTGCTTTATAAAATTGGCCCATGATCCTTTAAGACCCCTCCGTCTTGTTAGAAATTCAATTTTTCATAACCGAGCACTATCGCCCATTCTAGTGAATTTCATTCAATTCCATGTGATAATTAATTAATTCATACACCAACAAGTTCTCTCACGCTATCTACAAAAGAAATTCTCGTGTATTCTAATTAAATGTCATATCAGCTAAAATTTCAACCCCTTTTAATTATATGAACCAAGTGAACAACTGGAAAAGGTGTCTAAGAATTTCATAGGCGAGTGTGAACAAGCTTCATAATAAAGGGCGGAGCTCTCAGCTATCCGCCTAGAAAAGAGGCTTCTGATAGTGCGCGAAGTAGGAAAAAGGCTTCTATACATAAATCCGGCAAAAGAGATTTGCTAAATACCTTTTGAATTTTTACACCAGAATTTCCACCATGTTTTCAATTGGCAGACATTATTTTCTTGTTGTTTTTGGCTGTACAGCACTGTTCGCGGGCGTTTCGGCGTTTATGCCAAATTTTTTCAACACTAGGAATTATTACAAGACGTTTATGGAATCACAGGCGAAATCTGCGGTGACGAAACAGACACAGGTAATTTTTTTGGTAATTTGATTTTTTCAAAAACTCTTCGAAAAATGTTGAACAGATCTCTAAAAATAAAGAAAACAAACTGAGTTATCCCGTTGAATTTATTCAGGCAAAAAATTGAATTTAGGACAATTTCAAAATTAAGTAAGACAACAAATAGGGATGGAGCAAAAATTCATGAATAGTTTCTCCCTTACAAACTAATATATAACATACAAGGTGATTCCAAAGTTTTGGACACTTTTTATTTCGATATAATTTGTTGAATATCCATCAGAAAATCATCCATCTGGGGGTAATTTTATGCGAAGAATCGATTGTGCGCATTTTCGGATTATGAAAAATTATATCTGACCCGGATTCAGGCAATTTTTGCTTCATTACAATACAGCTTTCCCTTGTAGGCGTGGGCCATACATTACCAACAGAGGGAGGGATTGTCCTCCCCCCATAGCTAGCATCAAGCCAAAAGTTAAAGATTCATATAGCCTCGAAGTGGCGAATCTGAGTTGAGACTTTGATTCCAAGTCTCAAGGCTATGTAGCCGAACTTCGGGGTATAACCCAAACATAACAAATGGGAACCGACCTTTTTTGGCCGACACCATATAGCCTCGAGATAGCTTGTCCCTCCCTCCTTGTTCATGTATGGCGTGGGCTCATGAAATAAAATTCGTTTGAAGAATCGCAAGAATCGAATGAAAGAAAATTCGCTTGAATCAGAGTCAGGGAAATGTTTTAATGCTTCGATATTGCGCGCAATCGATTCATCTCATAAAATTACCCCATGAAAATGATTTTTAGAAAAAAATCTAAAAAGCTTCCCTGACTCTGAATAATGGAAGGCTATGATGTTTGAAGAGAAAATTGCCTGAATCAGGGTCAGATAAAATTTTTCATGCTTTTAAAATGCGCGCAACCGATTCTCCACATAAAATTACCCCTAGATGGATGATTTTCTGCTCAATATTCAACAAATTATATCAAAATAAAAAGTGTCCACAAACTGTGGAATCACCCTGTATATAATTCCCTACAATCTAACACATATATGTGTTAGCTCGTAAGGAAGGTCATACAAGATTATTGGTCATGCAAGATTAGTTGAAAGTACTTTTTTTAAAGTACGCCTACTCGAGTTTCATTTTATAGTGCCAAAAAAAGGGAAACCAAGGTGATTTTTTTTTAATTTTTGAAAAAATAAAAAATCATCTTGGTCCTGCCCTTATTTTGTTGCCCAAAATTTTTGTAATTTTTCGAAAAAAAAATCAGAGGACAAAGGTAAATTTTGGAAAATTTTTTGGGACTTCCCCCACCCGAAATCGAATCCCACTTTGAGGGAGAACCAATGTGATTTTGATAATTTTTTTTGAAAATAATCACCTTGTCCCCTTTTTGGATATTTTTCGAAAAAAATCATAATGGGGGACCCTTATGATTTTGCCGAAAAAAGGGGACCTCGGGGGACCTCCTTACGTTTTGTATGGCGTCGAGATCAGGGCGCAAGGACCAAATTTGTTGACTGGACATTTGTTACAGTGTGCTGTATGGATATTTATTATTCACAATTTTTCATTTATAAAAAATGTCTCAAAAAAGATCAAACGTGAACATCATTTTCTCAATTTTAATATCTTTTGCTGCTCCCGTGTTGCATCCCACTGCGTGTCCTAGAGTTTATATATCTGTTGATGACGTTTTCTTGTTTTTAATGAGTTTCCTTAAATGATCCTCCACTTGTGATTCCATAGATAGAGCATAAAATTTTGAGTATTTTTGGCTTTTGGATCACTACTTGAAAATCTAATGGTAAAGAGATATGAGCAAAACAAAAAAAAGTTCAAACGAGTCTGAACATTGAAACGAAAGGATTGATTCAGTTTTTGCATATAAAGTTTAAAAATTTAAAGGTTTAATTAAAAAAGAAAAACGGCACTTTTCATAGATCAATGAGACGAATAAAATGACACCAAAATGATCGGATTTGAAGATAGTTTTGGGTTATTAAAACGCAAAACATGAATCAGAGTTTTCGCTTCAATAACCCAAAACTATTTTTAAATTCAATAATTTTTGTGTCATTTTATTCGTCTCTGTGAGCTATAAAAAATTGCTACAATGTTCATTTTATGAAAATTGAAAAAATCGATGCAAAAATCTATTTTTCCGCAAAAATTCAAAAAAGTTTGTGTATTACAACGAAAAGCTTGTAACAACTTCAAACGCAATTTTCTCGAAAACTACAAAGATTCAGAACATGGCGTAAAAACAAAAAATGCTCCATTTTTCATCAACTTTCCGAATATCAACAAAAATTGGGCAACTTTTTTTCCATTGAACTGGTCCTTTAATGACACAATTTGAAAAAAAACGAACGAGAATTAAGAAATTTTTGATTCAGGGTGGACGGAAATAACTGGTGATTAGCGGAAATGCCTATGAAAATTATAGAAAATTTTTTCAGTGGCAAAGTTTGCGTGGGGTAATTTATGCGAAGAATCGATTGCACGCATTTTCGAAGCATGAAAAAAATCTACCTGACCTTGCTTTAAGCGATTTTCGCTTCAATAACAATTTCCGAAAAATTGCGAAAATACTTCCCTGACCCTTATAAGGGTGGATTCAAACGAAAATTGCTTAAATAGTAGTCAAGTAAATTTGGTAATACTTCGAAAATGCGTGCAATCGATTCCTCGTCTAAAGTTACTCCTTTTTAGAAAAGAATCCAAAAAACTCTGAATTAAACTTGGAAATATTATATTATTGAAGCGAAAGTTGCCTGAATCAGGATTAGGACGATCTTTTCATGCTTTGCAAATGCGCACAATCAAATCCTAGCATAAAATTGCCATCGAAAATATTGCCACCGAAAATTTTTTTCCCATAATTTTCATGAGTATTTCCGCTAATTTCAAAATCTCCAATTATTTTCGCCCATCCTGTAAACCTTCGACTTGTATTACATCTCTCTAAGCTATCGTTAAAAACTTTATATAGCTCATAATCATATAGGTTTGGGAAAATATCAAATTATTGAAATATCCATTATCTGCAAAATAATTTATTAATATCTCATAATTCCTATGTTCTTGTTAAAGTACATTCGAAACGAAACCCTTCCCTAATGAGGGCCGAAATTTGATCTGGCTATCTACGCGTCTCGTCAAACTTATTCTCTATTTGTACAAGTGTGATTTCATGTTAAATAAAGGCGGAAAATTTTTCCAGATAAAGTATGCGTGAGTAATCTTTTTTGAGTTGTTAAAAATTTTAAAATTGCATGAGTAAAAGACAAATGGTCACCATGAGTCATTATCACGTCTGACTCCTTAAATGCTATTTTAACAAGAAGCTTTTATAAGTCTAATTTCCGTAAACAAAATAATGAACGAGTAAAAAAGCTTGAAAAATGATGTAGAGAGCAAAAATTAAGAAAGCTTCAATTACTTTTATGGCCTCTCTTAATGAATATCTAATTGTTTTGTTGTTTGGTAAGCTGTTCTCCAACACCATCATAATTATAATTAAAAGACGTTTTTGCATGTTGCTAATAAATTAAATGCTGGTAAACAACTGTTCAAAAATCAGGGATGCCAAGAAAATTTTGTTCAAAATCAGCAAATCTGACTTCAAAAATCAGATTTTAGGAGCAAAATGCTAATTTTTCATTATATTTCTTAGTCATTCACAAATTACGTTTCCCTGAAGGGGGTCGGAATTTTCTAACGAAATCTAACGGAGAGGGGGAGTCAGTCGAAATATAACGTTTTTTTGTTGAAAAAATAGCATCCATCGTTTCGAAAATATTTTCATTGAAGATCGGGCAAAATTAAGGCGTTCTTTTTCGTTTGCTCATATCCAGATCAGATTCGAAAGAAATTTATTAAAAAATTAACATGATACAAACGAAAAAAGAGATAATAATGATGAAAAAATTTGTAATTAAACACTACATTGTAGTATTTCTGCTCTTAAAAATGTAGCCAAAATTATTATGTCTGGCGAATAATATTTAAAAAGTTTGTTTAAACCTGTATTTTTCGAAGAAACTCTTCTCTGAAATCATGAGGCTGTTTCACCAACAAACTTAAAGAACATGAGTCCATTCGGAAAAAGATGGGTGGGGGACTTTTGTGCCCGTCACATATGCGCACCTGATATTTGCACTTTCACATTTGTGCTTCGACATTTACGCTCTATAATTGCTCAACAACATTTGCACCCCTACCTATGCGCGCTAATAATAATCGCGCCCTGACATTTGCGCATCCGACTTGTAAAAGATCTTTCAAAAAAGGTCGAAATTTTTAAAAACGGAAAAGGGCGCACAAATGTTGGGGCGCAATTATAGAGCGCAAATGTAGAGGCGCATATGTCGGGGCAAAAATCGGGTGCTCCAAAGTCGGGTGCGCAAGTGTCGTTACGCATATGTGAGGGCGCAAAAGTCCCCCCACCCGAAAAAGATTAGGAGAACTTTTTGAAAAATCGAATTTTTCGCCTTGGTCCCCCAAGGGGTAAAAAGTGGAAAAAAATTTTGTCTCCGATTTCGATAATTTTGGTGTCAATCGCCTTCTCTCATCATCCCCTACAACTTCTGTTTTAGCAATAGGGGTTCAAATCTATCGTTCCCGGGTAGTATTGTATTCAAGTACACTGCTCGAATGATGAATCGAGTATAAAATTTACAGTTTACCAGCATTATCCGAGCGCGAATATAATTTTTTAATACCATCTTTTACTAAGATTGTTGCTACATGCCTAATAATAGCAGTAACTTGATTGATATCTTGCTTCTCATCCGATTCAAATATATGAACCGGTGTTGACTCGAGTACTCACATGTCGAGTAGTATAAGAGTACACTATTCGACTGAAATTCGCATATTGAGTCAAGTAGTGTACACTACTCGAATCACTACTCAAATGATTCGAGTACTACTAATTTAGTACACTGCTCGAATGGTAACTAGTACTAGTAACTAGTACTAGTACCAGTAACTAGCACTAGTAACTAGCACTAGTAACTAGTACTAGTAACTAATGCTAGTACCAGTAATTAGTACTAACTATTATCTAACTAGTACCTAGTAGTAGTAACTAGTACCAGTAATACTAAATGCGTCCTTTTCGATATTCATAGTGAATTGACTTAGTCAATTTACTACGAATAGCAAAAAGGACGCATTTAGTAGTACTCGAATCATTTGAGTAGTGATTCGAGTAGTGTACACTACTCGACTGAAATCGAAAGATCGAGTCGAATAGTGTACACTACTTGACTCAATATGCGAATTTTAGTCGAGTAGTGTACACTACTCGTCTCAAATTTTGAATTGAGTAGTGTACTCTTCTACTACTCGACATGTGAGTACTTGTGAAGCGAGTACTCGAGTCAACACTATTCCCGATATGTTCTAGACAACGGACAGACAGACAGACATTACACGTACTAGTAATAGGATACATGATAACCAACTTCCTTCTTTTAACAGTCAACTTTTATATCCTTTTGTTTTTTGTAGCACAATGTAGACGAGATTAGCATAATAACCTAATAACAGGGATTATGACACACATTCATGAGAAAAGAGATTTGCTGTTAGTTAACTCACCCTTTATCATTACGTGATATTATTTGTTTCATAGAATCTGATTGTTCAGGAAATGAATTTGACGATAAAAGCTTTTAATCTAGTACACGCTAATTTACTCAAATTTTCTAACTTTTAATCAAGAAATAATAAAAAATCCTTCAATCTGTGGCTTCAAAACAATTTTAAACAAATTAAAGGGCAGTTAATGATGAGGCTTGATTAAAATGTAATGTTTGCTACTTAAAAGATACTAATCTGGCATGACCAATAACCAAACAAGACGTCAAAAAAACTTAATTATTGAAAATTTTTGGAATAACAAGGGACATAGGGATATTCAGAACTGCGCAAGCTTATTTTTTAGCACAAATATAAATATTTTCATCGTAAGGAAAGAAAGAAAACTTTAAACCCTACAGGGTGTCCAAAAAAAAACTTGAAATTTTAAAAAAATCGCAAAAATACAGTTTTTTATGTGCCACCCTGCACTATAGAGAGATTTTGAACATGATCTTCTTCCCCTTTTGTTATCTCTTTAGCATTTTTAGACGGATAGTGTCGAAATCAAATGCGGCCCAAGCGACACCGTTTCTGTGTCTGAGTGGGATTGGCAGAATTGCATATTCGCCTCGTCAAGCCCTTTCAAGGAGTCACTTCGAAGTGAATTCTCAAGACCCTTATGCATTTCGAAGTTTTGCAACCAAAAGGAACACCTCGTGGAAGAAGATTTTCCGCCAGCGTCATCATTCCCACAACCACAATTTGAACACTTTCCATTTCACTAATGAACCAATGTTGTCTGTTAAATTTTTTTATGAAACAATAAAGTTAACTCTCTCATTATTTACAAACTTTATTCATTTATTTGAAACTGGAGCAAACCGGCGGATAACAAGCAAATATTTTATAAGAGTTAGCAATTTGATTCCTTCCCGGAACATATAAAAATATTCTTGCATTAAAGGCTGAGCGAACAGCACGAAGCACACGCACCAAATGATCGATAGTAACACCCCATATTGCATCCACAAAAATCACCACCACCTCGTTTTATAGATTTCATATTTTCCTGAAATATGGTAAAGTAGCATAAGACATTAGCTTAGCTCTTTTGTCAAATTTAAAATTAACCACTCCACTTGTGGGGAGTTGATTCTATGTGAAAGAGCATAAACTTCTGAGCACTTTTGGCTTTTGGAACACTACTTCAAAATCTAATGGTAAACAGATATGAGCAAAACAAAAAAAGTTCAAATGAGTTTAAACATTGAAATGAAGGGATTGATTCAATTTTTGCTTATAAACTTTAAAAATTTAACAATTAAAAAAGAAAAGCGGCACTTTTCATAGCTCAATGAGACGAATAAAATGACACCAAAGTTATCAAATTTGAAAATAATTTTGGATTATTGAAACGAAAACTCTGATTCATGTTTTTCGCTTCAATAACCCAAAACTATTTTCGAATTCGAAAATTTTGGTGTCATTTTATTCGTCTCATTGAGCTATGAAAAGTGACGCTTTTCTTTTTTGATTAAATCTTAAAATTTTTAAACTTTATAAGCAAAAACTGAAATTTTTTAAATTCAATCCCTTCGTTTCAATGTTCCAACTCATTTGAACCTTTTTTTGCTCATATCTCTTTACCATTAGATTTTCAAGTAGTGGTCCAAAAGTAAAAAATGCTCACAAGGAAAGGGATGGTACTTAATGGTCACAGATTTTTCCAGACCACGTTAAAAATGTAATAGAAGCAACGATTAAACTAGGTCAGAAGTCGCAATTCGCTCATTGAAGAGAAAAAAATGACTCCAAAAATATTTTTTAATTCCAAATGCAAAAAGTATCGCTCACGGTACGATTCGAACCCGGGGCCTTGTGAGCATAGAGCTAGCTTTCTATCCACTCGGCTACGTAGGCAGCTTGATAAATAACTCAAGATATAGTTTTATACGCCATTTATCGGCAATCAAATAACATTTACAATTTATTTACCAATTCGAATCCCACTGTGAGCATATAAAACTATATCGTGAGTTATTTGAGCAATCTGCTCAAATAACTCGAGGCCGAGTGGATAGAAAGTTAGTTCTACGCCCACAAGGCCCCAGGTTCGAATCCTACCGTGAGCAATATTTTGTTGCATCTGAAATTAGACAATATTTTTTGAGTTTTTGAAGTCATTTTTTCGCTTCAATGAGCGAATTGCGACTTCTGACCTATTTTTAATCGTCTTAATATAGCTCTTACTACATTCTTAACGTGGTCCGGAAAAAATCTGTGACCATTAAGTACTGCCCCCTTCCTTTTCAGAACTTTATGCTCTTTCACATGGAATCAACTCTCCACAGGTGGAAGGATTCTTTAAAAACTTACATAAAAATATGAATTACTATTTTTCATGGGGTCCTTTCCAAATACTGAAAATGGCAGAGCATGAATCAGTAGCAGATGCAAAATTAACATAAATATAAATGTAAGCCAAATTCGGCGATTCATCGCTAAAACTTTAAATCAACTGATGCTAAATTTTTTAGTACATGTTTGATTTTCGCTTCAATACACACTCTTATGACCCTGATTCAGGGAAATGAGAGTGTGTATTGAAGCAAAAATCAAACATGTACTAATTTCCCTGATTCAGGAAAGCGTTTTCAAGCTTCAGAAACGCGCAATCGATTCCCCGCATAAAAATACCCCTCGGAAGATGATTTTGAGTCAAGAAACCCAAAATTGTTCGATTTTTTAACGAGGCACACACAAAGATGGGATTCAAGATCTCCTCCCAACCGGAACTTTTTTCAAAAATTTTTTTCATATTCGAAATCGGCATGAAAAACTGCTTTGATTCGATTAAAAAATTTTCTAGAGTATCCGAGTGTTAAATTTTAAAACTAAAAAATATATAGTCGAAAGTAACCTTGTAACACCATGCTTAAACCTTTTATCCAAGTTGAGCACAGGAAATGTT
>JAQGBS010004694.1:0-10040 GCA_034698545.1 Acrobeloides obliquus | reverse complement strand
TTTTAGCAATACAGACATTTCGGTGGGAAAAAATTTTTAGCGTACGTTGATCTATGCATCATAACGAACATTTTGAGATATCATTCATCAAAAAAGAAAAAATCAAGTTCGATATGTTTACTGTTAGGCGCTATTTATTAATAGTAAAAATGGATGATTTTGTTATTTTTTATCATTATTAGAGGGCACTACAAAATTTTTCACTTTGATAGAGTTGATGATTGGAAAGTATTTTTCTAATTATCGTCAAAAAATTTTAGTCAAAGTAGATTTTTATTCTATAAAAACGACTATAAAGATTTGTCCCATATATGAGACAGGCCACAAAATATGTCATTTTTTACGAGAGGTTTTCTTGAGTGTTCAAAGGTTGTCTTAAAAAGTTCGAGCGCGCTCCAAGTTGATTTTATAAAATGAGATTAATGGATGTAAAAGTTTTTAAAGTCATTTTTATTCCAAACTCGCATCCCAACAAATTTTAAACCTTGTCCAAAGCTCAATATCATCGATTTTACATTATTTTTTGAATTTTCTAACCTTTTTAAAAACCACCCAAGATAATCTTTTTGGCCGAAACTTCTTTCTGGAAGATGTATTTCAATATGGAGAACATTTCTAGCGTGGTTTCGAAAAAATCCGAGAAACTTTGATTTTTGAATGGCCTAAATATAGAACATTCAATTTGTGGCCTGTCCCAAATATGGGACAATGATCTACATATGCTATTAACATCCAAGTTACACAGTTCGAATCAGTATGATCTCAATATGCCGAAAATAACATTTTTTCATAATATTCAACCGAGATGATATTGGCCACGTTAAAGGGTTAAAGGTATAAAGGTTTTGCTAAAAAATAAAGGCAAAACCTTTATTTAAAGGATTATCGCAAGCCTGCTTCTAGTGGAGCTATTTTCCAAAGCTTAATTAGAAAGCATTATCTGGACTTATATTTCCAACTTTTCAACATCATTTGTCGAACTAAATAACCAGACTTGATTGCTGGTTTATAATAAAAAAATCATTACTTTTTCTTGTCACTTGTTACAATTACAATAAATGTAATTTTGCCAAATATTGGTTTGCATTGACTCATGTTGATTCTTGGAGGATGGTAAGTTGGTTTCGCAAAACTCATAAGATGTCCATTATTTTTACAAAAACGCACATTGTGGTTGCTAAAAAATAGCATGTAAAAAAATATCCAAAATTTATCTATTTTTAGCATATTTTTATCAATTTTTTCCTTAAGGATCGTCACAAGCTATCGTGTCTCCACATCAACAGCACAAGCTACGAAGTCATCGTACGAGTGTAAAATACACTCGTACGATGGACGAAATGGCCACAAGCTATCGTACGAATTTCGTACGATGTCATCGTACTGCGTCGTACGACAGATTGTGTCAATTTCGTTGTACCCTTACGTTAATTTTATGATCGTACGATGACTTCGTACGATAGCTTGTGGGGCCGACGTACTTTCGTACGATAGCTTGTGCCGTGCTATTGGCGGCCCTAAAGGGGGGGGATAATTTATCGCGACAGGATCTCCGACAAAAAATTTTTTCATGATTTTTTCAGAAATGACCCTTATAGGGGTATTTTTATGCGAAAAATCGATTGCGCGCACGCTCGAGCGCTTCCTTGACCCTGATTCAGGGAAGGGATCGATGTATTGAAGCGAAAGTCATGATTTTTTCAGAAAATGTTTTGAACATTTTCGGATTTTTATGAGAAAACCGTCGATTCTTAGGTTTTTCTAGACGGAGAATCGATTGCGCACACTCCCAAACCGTGAAAACGCTTCCTTGACCCTGATTCAGGAAAAAACCAAGTTAAACCTTGGCTATGCAAGAAATCATGAAAACGCTTTCTTGACTATAAGAATTGATAACTGGTCATGGAATGGAGCTCGTCCTGCCCTCTGCTCGAAGCTGTTCGAAGAGCTCCTTGAAAGGGTCACAATAGAGTGAAACACCCGGCTCGCCGGGGGATGCCCACCCTTTTGACCTACAGCCTAAGGTCAAGTTGACATTCCCGATTGAAGGTTTTTATATTTATTGTTACTCAATATTTGATCGACCGATTACAGATGAAAATCGAAAAGCGTCTTTTTATTGAAAATTACAAAAAATCTCAAAAAAATTACAAACAAAATTTTTTTTAATTACAAAATAAAAAATTACAACAAAGAATTATATCCAAAAATTACTCCCCCCCCCCTGTCTTTTTTTGTACATTTGTACACGTGCGGTCATCAATCAACAGAATGATGACGAACAAGAAAGAAGTGAGAAAAGTCCGTTAAAAATAATGCTTTTGTTAAAATTTAATCAAGCAAAGCTGCCAGATTCAATAAAAAGCTATTTGTTGAAACGGTTGGTGTTATTTAAAAAATAAAAATGTTCTAAAATATATAAAGTTTTTACGGAGTGCCGCTCGATGCTCAGAGTCACCCTGGGAGAATCTCGGCCCCCAGTTTTTATTAAAGTAAAGGGTGGGCAAAAAACCAGATTTTTGCTATTTTTCGAGAAAATTTTCGCCAAAAAATTTTTTTCCAAAACAACTCTATATGAGGTTTTTCTATTCGAGAAATCAATTGCGAGCATTGAAAAATCTTGAAATCGCTTCCCTGACTCTGAATCAGCCAAAAAACCCTAAAAATCGCAAAAATATGGTTTTTTGAGCTGATTCAGGATCAAGGAAGCGATTTCACCATTTTTTAATGCTCGCAATTGATTTCTCGAATAGAAAACCCCCCATTTAGGATTGTTTTGGAAGAAAAAATTATTTTCGGCAAAATATGCTCAAAAACGCAAGATTGTAAACGAAAAATTACATCGTTGTCTAGCATGACTGTCGAACTTATCAAGGAGACCTTTTGCCCCTCATTATATGCTCATGAAATTTATTCCCCTTGATAAGTTCGACAGCCAGGCTAGACAACGATGTAATTTTTCTTCCTCATCGCTTCTGCTGCAAAAAATTATATCATTGTTTAGCCTGTCTGTCGAACTTATCAAACATGATAAAAATCACAATTTTGCATTTTTCGCAGGGCTTAGCGGTGGTTAAGCGGGGTTCTTTTTTCGAAATTTTTTGATAAAAATGACTAAAATATCGAGTAAAATTAGTGTACAAGTGTTCCTAAATGTTCGCCTCATATTTTTGGAGTTAGCTCAATTTTTCTACTAATTTTTGATGTTTTAGTAGAAAAGTGACATTTTTGAGAGGGTCAAAAGTACCCAAAATTTGTCGATTTTTTTGAAAATTTTGATGCAGTCTTGTAGAGCAACACTAAAAATACTATTTTAGCAAAAAAAAACCGACAATTTAAGAGGGTCACCTGTACCCCATTTTTTGGGGGTCTTTTTTTTAAATATGGCGGTCTCTATATATAGTATCATAAAATATACCATATTGGATCATTATTATCATATATAAATAAAGCATATATAGCATAAAGTAAAATGCAACAAATTACAAATATTTCTATTTTGTATGTTTCCATCTGTTAATTAGAATTTAGTTTTTTCCATTAACGTTCTTTTTTATATTCATGACTAAAACTTAGTTCTACAGGAAATATTAACAATAAAACAGTGGTGCGTTACAAATATACATTTTACTGTTTTCGAACGTGCTTAACATGATGGTATAAAAATGTTTTGAAAAAAATTTCCCTAGGGGTCGTTTGGCACTTGAAGTTAGGGTCCTATAACGAAATTTTATCTTTTTTCGAATGGCCATAACTCCTCGTAGAAATTGTTTCAGGGTCTCAACGACCACTCATTCACTTCCTCTCGATCCCCTCTACATCTTTTCTCTATACCGCTTTGGGAAGTTACAGGTTGTTTTTTTATTGCTCCCACGTTTCGAAAATTCGCCAAAAGTCGAGTTTAAATCCGTTTCCATCGCCCGATAGCTCAATCGAACGCTCCGAATTTTGTTAGAAAATAATTTTTTAGAAATTTTTTTAGAATTCAAAAATTCGCAAAAAAATCGAAAATAAAATTTTTTCAATAATTTTGTTATGGGTAATTTTGAACAGTTTAGTGAAAATTTTGATTTTTGGTGAAAAATCGTAATGGAGTACCATTAGGATTTTTTTTTTAAATTTCAAACTTTTATGTCAAAAACATAAAGGAACCTTAGAAAAAAATTTCATTTTTTCGATTTCGGGGGAGGTCGCCCCCTTTCCTGGGTACGCCATTGCTCCTTATGATTTTTTTGCATATTTCCCCAAAAAATTGAAAAAATCACCTTGGTCCCCCTCCCCCTTACATTTTTTTCGAAAATTTTTGTTGTTGAATTCTTGACGTTTTAGCCAAGAAACAGCGCAAAATTCTTTCGAAAATAGCCGTTTTTAAGCTGAAAATGCTCAGAAAATTACGATTTTTGATGAAAAATTTTGGTAAAATCAAAAGGAGGAGTATTAGGATTTTTGAAAAAAAAATTCAAAAATTTTGGAAAAAACATAAGGGAGGACCAATACGAAAAAATTTCCATTTTTCGAATTTCGGGGGGAGCCGGGCCCACTTACCCCCCCCCCCCCCGGGTACGCCACTGATCAAGGCTACGCCATTTCCGGCACTTTCAAGGGTTCGAGAGATTAAAATGAAAATTGTTTACATTTTTTTACAAATGTATAAATTTTGGGCCTTTTTGGTAAAAAATCATAATGGGGATTATTATGATTTTAAAGGCTTTTTTTCAAAAATGCTTAGAAATAATCAAAAATGGTAACACTACTTCGGAGGTGGGTTCATTTATTCGAGTTTATAGACTCAAATGAATGTACCTTAGAAATGGGGTCAACAATTTGATCTTTTCGCGTATTTGAAAGAGCACTTGAAAATGCACTATATTATATTCCACGGCGAAAAAATTTTTTTTTCGAATTTCTTTAATATGAATGTCGTTTAAAGCTCATTTTCTGTAAGAGTTCGTATGATTCAAATCGTTTCGAACAACCCAAATTAATTTTTATTCTACTTTCCTCAAGATCTGAGAACCTTTTAAAGTTTAAAGGACCACTAGCAACGGCTTCGGAATGACCGAAATTTTTGAAAATGAATTTTCGAGCGATCATTTAAATCGGATTTTCACGAGTGACCACATTTTGGATAGCTGTAGATCTGAGGAATTTTTTATGATAAAAATTATCGAAAAAACTTTTATTTTCGCCGAGATATGAAATTTTCAAGTTGGTGACTTTTTCCCAATTTTTTCCACATTTTCAAAATTTCGCCAAAAATCGAGTCTAGGTCGGATTTCTTCGAGCGACGGCATTTTTGAAATTTGGGATATTGGGGTATTTTTAAAAAAAGAAATTATTGAAAAAGCTTTTAATCTCGCGGAGATATGATTGTTTGAAAATTATGACTTTTTTCAATTTTTGCCATATTTCCAAAAAATTGCTAAAATCGAAAAAAGTTATAATTTTCAAACAATCATATATCCGCGAGATTAAAAGCTTTTTCAATAATTTCTTTTTTTTAAAATACCCCAATATCCCAAATTTCAAAAATGCCGTCGCTCGAAGAAATCCGACCTAGACTCGATTTTTGGCGAAATTTTGAAAATGTGGAAAAAATTGGGAAAAAGTCACCAACTTGAAAATTTCATATCTCGGCGAAAATAAAAGTTTTTTCGATAATTTTTATCATAAAAAATTCCTCAGATCTACAGCTATCCAAAATGTGGTCACTCGTGAAAATGCAATTTAAATGATCGCTCGAAAATTCATTTTCAAAAATTTTGGTCATTCCGAAGCCGTTGCTAGTGGTCCTTTAAGGTGAAGAAAATCGACTTTGAAAACTTCAAAGTAATTTTTGACAATGTTAGGATCAATGGAGAATGACTAAAAACATTGATGTTGCAGACCAAAATGAACGCTCTTTATTTACAATAGAGGTTGTAGAAACAAAAAAATTTTAAAGCAAAATTAGGGCAAGAACTTAAAACATTACATAATGAGCAGCGTTCAAAAGTTACCAGTATCGAATGCCGGTAAAAATTACCATGTGATATTCAAATACCGATAACGAATATTACTTGGTAACTCTTTTATCTATCTAAAAGTTAATGGTATTTGATACCGGTAACTTTTAAACACCGATAATGAATACATTATGTTTAGGACTTCATATGGATTCACGATTACCATCTTATGCTAACAGGAATGATGATGCAAAACTTGGACCCAAATCTAGAAATCGGTTTCTTCCTCCACATTCCATTCTTACCGCCAGACGATTTCTTTACCAAATATGGCATTTGTGCCTTCCCGATCCTCCGTGGGTTGCTACGCTTTTCCAAGGTTGGTTTCCAAACCCACCGGGATAGGTCGCAATTCATCGAATTGGTGAAGAAATACTTGCTGAAAGCTCAAGTTTCATATGAACAAAACATTGACGCTTACGCAGTGACTTTTCAAGGCTGGACTTGCTCGTTGGGTGTGTTCCCAGTGAGCATCAAAAACGAAGATTTTCTGGAAATTGCCAAGGCACCAGAAACCGTGTCAAAAAGCCATGAGATTAGGAACAAGGTATCGTTAAAAAATAGTTATTAGTATCATACATCGGCATAGACCAGTTTCGACGCAGGCAGGTCTCGAAACAGCGACCAATTTTCAAAAGCGGCCGCGTTACCGACTACTCCATTATGACTTCGAGCTGAAGGAAATAAAAAGTTTCTAAGAGCTAACACTAAAAATTTATTTTTGAGCACTTTATATGTCAATCATCTCGAAGTCATCATGGAGTAGTCTTTAACGCGTCCGCTTTCGAGAAATTGGTCTCTGGTTCGAGTCCCGGCGGCGTTGAAACTTTTTTGTATTTTAATCAATTTTTCCGTAAACCTCCAAAAACCCCTATGGGTCCCCAAAACTTTATAGGAACCTCTAGTTATACTTTTTTTGCCACTTGGTGCAAGTTAGGTGAAAACCTGGGAGTTACACTTCGCGGCCTCTCCTTGTAATCTGTTTTAACTTTCACTAATCGACTAAAAATTTTGGGTCTAGTGACTAAAAAAGTCAGCAGCCGGGGGAAGGAGGATGGGAGGAAGGTTGAGCATAAACTCCAAAATGTCTACTGACCCCATGCCAATGTATGATGTGTATGGTTATTGGGATTTAGATCTTGGGAGAAAATCCCCCGCCTGATGCGCGGCTATTCTTCTCTGTTGAGAGATTCGATTACACAAAGGGAATTAAAGAAAAGCTATATGGATATCGCCGGTACTTAGAAAAGTACCCAGATCGTACAGGCAAAGATGTTCTTTTGCAAGTAAGATTTACACTAGAAATTAGCGATGTTCACGTGTTTTCAGAAACCCCAAATTTATAGCTGTTTGAAAGCAAATTTTTGTTGTTTCATGTAGTTCAGGCTGTGCTGTGACGTATACGCGCAAAAAAACCGTTTAAAAATTGCTCGAATTTTGGCGGAAAACGATTTCCCAAAATTCCGCTTAGGGTTTGGAGTTAAAATAACGCCGGAATTGTGTTCAGCGTCAAAAACTACCCCTAGAATGTTGGTTTCGGCGCTTGAAACCAAGTTAAAACTCGAGAAAGTTCAAACGTCACGCTTTTTTTTTGACAAAACCGGGTTACAGGATTTTTAACGAACGTGAACATCCCTACTAGAAATCTAAAATTTTTGCAAACATGCTAAAAATTTATAGATAGCAGTGACAAACCGAAGCTCAGTGGATACTTATAAAAATTATCAAGACGAATGCCTTGAGATTGCCAAGAAGATCAACGATGAATTCCACTGCTCCGATAACCCGGACTGGAAGCCGCTCATTTTCAGAACGGATGGTGATTTTTCTGACTAGTGTTAAAGGACCAGTCCAGTCAGTTACAATCATATGAAAAAATGATATATTCGGAAAGATCATGAAAACAGTTTTTGTTTTTACGGCATATTCTGAATCGTTGTAGTTTTTGAGATAATTGTGTTTGAATTTTTTACAAGCTCTTCGTTGTAATACACAAACAAAAAAGTTTGTGTATTACAACGAAGAGCTTGCACACAAATTCAAAATTTCAAACGCAATTATCTCGAAAACTACAACGATTCAGAACATGCCGTAAAAACAAAAAATGCTCAATTTTTCATGATCTTTCCGAATATATCATTTTTTTCATATGATTGTAAATTACTGGACTGGTCCTTTAATATTTACCACAATTTAGGCTTACAACGAGCTGACCTTATTGCTCACTATTTGGCCATGGATGTTGGAGTCGTCACACCAAAAAAGGATGGCATGAATTTGGTTAGAAAAAACGAGAATAAAGAAATGTATATAGTAATAAATAATTTTAGGTGGCTAAAGAAATGCTCATTTGCAATCCACTTGCGGGCTTGATTCTTTCAAATGGTGCCGGCAGTGAAATCCAGTTCACAACGGCTGGCTTACACCCAGACGATGGGGATTGCACCTATCATCGGTTAGTGGACCTCTATGATGTGGACAAGTATGCGGATGTTTTCTATGCAGCTGCCATTGAGCCAGCGAATGACATAGCTAGGCATGGTCAGAGGCTGAGCGAATTCGTTATGGCTAACGATATTGAGCGATGGAGTGCCGCCTTTTTGGACCCTGGATGGTCGCATATGGTTATACGTCAACGCGAAGTACAGACAATTCGTGCGCATAGAAATAAAGTTATTTTAGATCAAAACTCTTGATGATTTCTACAGCATGATAATGCGGGCAAGGGACGTTCGTAGGCAGATAGTTGAACGTGTGCTTAAAGGAATCCCTATTCAATCGCATTTCGAAATTTCGCTAAGCAACGCAAAAGAATCGTTTATGCTATCGTGTAAGCAAGGTACAACTACGATCTACCTCAAGCCCAGTTCGGATCAAGAAGATCATGGAGGGGAGTTGGCTCATTTTGATATCAAAACCGAATTGGACGAGTTTGAGAAGGATTTGAACTTTTTGAAGTTTATTCAAAGTGATGATGTTTACAACGTGGAAGAGTTTATAAATGTGAGTTGCCCTAATACCATTTTTAGCACGCTCTGCCCGTCGGGTGTTAAAAATTTTCATAGCAGTCTAATAAAAAGTTTTAGACCTTATCTCAATACCATCCATTGTCTGAAGAAAAATTTCATGAAGAAGTAATTGCTCTTGGTGATTTGTTCACAGATGCAGACTATTTCAACTATTTTTTCACTGATCGTGACGGCACGCTCAAGTCTTATAGCTCCTCTTACCCAGCTAGCGTGCAACCAGCCTATTCCGGTGTAATACAAGCGCAGTTTGCTAGGTATGTCACTAATTATTGCTCGATATTCTATTTTCGATATATTATAGGCGCTGTGCTCAAACATGTGCCATTGTGACTACGGCGCCAATGATGCAGATTGGTGTGTTGGATGTAAGCACAATCCCCGAAGGGTACTATTACTATGGTGCTTCGGCTGGTCGCGAGTGGTTCATTGACCCGGCAACCAAATTCAAAGACACGTCAATCCCAGAAAATCATTTAGAGCTGCTCGATCGGATTTTTATGGCGATCAGTGAGTTGTTGGATGATTCAAGATTCAAGCATTTCAACTGGCTTGGCTCTGGTCTTCAAAAGCATTATGGGCACATTACCGTGGCCCACCAAGATGTTTTTCATTCCGTACCACAGTATCAAGCTGATGAAATGTATATTTGAAAATTTCCCATGGGAATAAGTATTTTCGGTAAATTGAATGATAAAAAAATTTAGTGATCAAAAGATTCGTGAGATTGTCAGTCAAGTTGATCCGAATGAAAATGTTCTCTCTGTAAAAGAATCTGAAATGGATATTAAAATCTTCCTCAAAGTATATTTTTTAAAAGGGGTGTGTATAGAGCGATCATTTTGGTATGCAACATCAATGTTTTTAGTCGTTCTCGCACCCCCCCCCCCTCTAACAAATTTCTATGCGGTCTTTTTTAAATTGTAGCTGAAAATGGCCGAATAAGTGTTGATAAAAATTTTCGAAATCCGTTGATCTTAACATTGTCAAAAATTACTTTGAAGTTTTC
>JAQGBS010004693.1:0-10042 GCA_034698545.1 Acrobeloides obliquus | reverse complement strand
AGGAGTGAATGAATGAATTCCGATGGATGACTTCCGTCAACAAAAATTTTGTTGAATAAATTTTGGTGTTGGAAGAAAAGAAAATTTATAAAACAAAAACTTTAAAACTAAACTCAAGAGCTACTACACAACAGAGGGGAGCACCCACGTGAAAATTTTTTTTGGAAATGAGTTCTCTAGGGGTAAAAACTTGAGAGAAATCCGAATTTGACATTTTTTTGCGAAGAAAATTTTTGCGACTTTTCGCTTCAATACACAATACGTCTTCCCTGAATAAGGAAAGCATTTTTCGCTTCGAAAATGTCAAATTCACATTCCCCGCACGTTTTTACTCCCAGTGGGATCATTTCCAAAAAATTTTTCATGTAGATAGCCTTCTATTGTATAGTATCTCCAACTTCTTTTAATGGCGGGATGCGCGCATGGTCTAATGGCTAGGACGCTTGTCATTCATGGTATTAGCGCAGGTTTGATCCCACCAGTGTCGAAATTTTTATTTTATCGAATCATAATAGCTATTTTTTAAACCTAAAATTGTTTGCCACAATCTTACCTGTTTCATTATCTTGCTGTATTTTCATTTCTTGTTTTGAAAACAACAAGTTTCTAGTCGAGGGTGGGTTCCTAGGCCGATATGCTACTGTTGTTTGAGGCCTGGGTGTTGGCGTTGTTGGAGTCATAGTAGTAGTTAATATGGTGGGTGTTGGCGTTGTTGGAGTTATAGTAGTAGTTATCATGGTGGATGTTGAAGTTGTCTAAAAATTGGAAAAAAAGTCATAAACTTTTGATCTTACCATCATAGTTGTACTGATAGGAGGTCTGGTTAGAGCGGTAACTATAGAGTTTGGTGTTGTTCTAAATTTTCAAACGTATACTTTTTCTTCTGCGAGCAAGAAAAAAGAACAACATGATCAAGTGGATAGGATTTCGGACTTTTATTCTACAGGGTGAGGCAAAAAAGAGTATTTTTGTGATTTTTGGGACCCGAAAATTTTTTTTAAAATGACCCATAAAGAGGTAATTTTATGCGAGGAATCGATTGTGCGCATTCCCGAAACATGGAAACACTTCCTTGATCCTGATTCAGGGAATGGAGTTAGTGTATTGACGTGAGAAGGAAATTTCTCGATTTTCTCGTCAATACACCAAATACATTCCCTGAATCAGGGTCAAGATAATTTTTTCATGCTTAGAAAATGTGCGCAATCGATTCCCCGCATAAAATTATCCCCTCTCCCCAGATGGATGCTTTCCGGACGAAAAAAGAAAATGTTTCGATTTTTGCGTCAATACACCAACTTCATTCCCTGAATCAGGATTAAGGAAGTGTTACCATGTTTCGGGAATGCGCGCAATCGATTCCTCGCATAAAATTACCTCTATAGGTCATTTTTAGAAACAAATTTTTGGGTCCCAAAATCACAAAAATGCTCACCATGGCCAACACATCTGTTAATCGGATGAAAAAAGTTTGAAATTAAAAACTGACCTAGGTGGCAACGCATTAGTCTTTGGTACTGTAAACACATTAGCTCGAACGAAACCATTCGCCACATAATAAGCATCTCTAGGGCTCAACGTTGTAGTTGCTGTTGTAAAAGGATGTTGAGCATAGAAAGTTTGTACCGGCTCTATGACATTATAATTATTATCCCTAGGGTATTGGCCATTTGGTATATTATTTAGATACGGCTCATGAATTCTATTGTCAACAATTTGATTGTAGTAATAGCTAGTCGGTGTGGTGGGAGCAAGAGTAGTTGTGGCATGATATGGTATGGATTTTCTCGTAGGACTTTGGTATGGGTCTAAAATTTTCATTAAAAAGCGTGAATTAGGATTTTGGATTCGTACGACGATTGACTATTAGGATGGACAATTTTTCAAAAAAGTTTCGAACGAAAACACCATGGTGCAGTGGTGAACCAAGGGTGTAATCACCGGTTTATGAGAAATTTGAAAATTTCACCCCTTAGAGATTTTTTTAACCAAAATACCTTTTTAGCCCAAACTGTGTGTTTTTGGTCATAAATGTTTTTTACCCATTTGCTGTGCTATACCTGCTCTAGTATACTCTCTATAGCTTGGATATGCTTCTGTTGTTCTTAGCCTATCTACTTGTTCTTGATAAGCAATAGGATAGATACGAAACCCCAAGGTTGTTGTCAATATTGGTAAAGTGGTGGTTGAAGTAGATGTCATCTGGGTGGTTGGGGGTCTCGTCGGTGGTGGTCTTCTAGTCACAGGAGGCCTTCTAGGGGTAGGTCTAGGAGTTGGCCTAGGAGTTGTTGTCGTCGTTGTTGTAGTAGTAGTTGTCGTTGTTGTACTAGTAGTTGTCGTTGTTGGTGGTCTAGTAGTTATAGGAATGCCTTCTAGGCTTTGTGGACTTGTTTGTGGTGGATAAGACTCTTGTCTGTTATAAGTTTCGGGTTCTCTAGTGGCAGCAAAATTTTCATATTGTTGAACATATGAGTAATATTTGGAGGTAGCACTTCCTTCAGGTAGATATCCAGACAAGCTTATTTCATCTAAATTTATGGCCTATGTAAATGAGTAGATGGATAAAGTCCATTTTTTGTTATTAGATATTTCCCACCAAGAGAGAAAAGATCCCTCCAGGGCGAAAAATTTTATTTGATCGATTTAAAAAGTTATCAACTGATACTCCCCCCATAAACTTTGTTGTATAATTTTAGTATCCGCTGTGCCATATGGCATCTGACTTATCCGTACTTACATATACACTTGTTATAATTCGTCTGCAGCCGAATCCAATGGCAATCAGAATTTCTATCATTGCATGTACAATTTCCTAAGCCAGTCCAACTTATGCCTTCAAACGACTGCCAACAATGGTCCCTAAAGATTCATTCGTATAATAACCAATCCTTACAAGACGCACGAAAGTTGCAGGCAAGGGTCAAAATGAAACAAGTTTTGCCAATCGACTCAGCTCGCCGAGCGCTTCAAAACGAGTACCATATCATGGGTTTTGGGTGACCCATGACCGAGTGGCTAACGTTCTCGGCCTTCGCTCATAGTGCGCGGGTTCAATCCCGCACCCTAAATCATTTTTTATATTTTGTTGTCAAAATTCATGGAAATTTTTACACTTTTTTATGATATGGTGCTCGTTTTGAAGCGCTCGGTGAGCTGAGTCGATTGGCAATTTTTTTAAATTTTGACCCTTGCTTGCACCTTTTCGGCAGCCGTGCTCACCCATTAGTCATTTGACATTGGTTTTGAGCATCTACAACACAAGATTCTCGAAAAATTTTCCATAGCTCGCGACAAGATATGTGTTTGAGGCAGATATCATTTAAAGCACTATAACAAGAATGGCTAGGTGATGAAATAGGCTTCACATGGCCCAGATCTAAAATTGTGTTGTGGTTGGCGCTACTTCAAGGTCGAAATTAATTATGATTCATTCAGTGACCGCCGTGGTGTAGTGGTCCGGTGCGCTGCCAAGGCTTTGCATCACCGGCACTAGCAAAGGGTTCAATTCCCCTTGCGTTCAAAAGATTTTTCCTTGGCTGGAGTTTGGCAACTCTGTCACCTGCGTCTGGGAGCCGTACTACAAAATTCTTAAAGTGAACCTTAATTTGTGATCCGCAATTTGAAGAATCACATGGTGTTGGATTCGTTCAAGCAGGATTTTTCCTTGTCAAAATTTTTTCTAGCAGGCCTTTTTCTTTTGTTTTGTATGAAGTAAATTTATCTTACCACCAATAAGCTGATGCCTGTATTGTTGTATCCTATCAGCTGTTGGAGATCTTGTGGTACGTTTGTGCATCCCAGAAATTCTTGTCACATTTTCAACATTATCCAACATTTTATAAAAATCTATTTCACATGGATGATACCATAGTTTTGAATAAAAGTTGCGGCATTCATTTAAGTACCCTAAATTTAAAATTTTCTCAATATGATTTCCATCAATAGACAGGCATAGATATGTTTTTCACGTATCTAAAAATGGTCATGCGAGGGCCGTAACCTTTAGTGGAATGGGCAAAAAATCGCAGAATTTTATTTTCGAACAAGTTCTCAGGAGAAGGTTCAGCTACCAATAAGTAAGAAAAGACATTTGTTTATTTCCAAAAACGGGGAAGGACCCCCTATGACACTAATTTTTTTTACCCCCTTGAAAAAAATTTTGTTTTAAAATTTAATAATTGGACCCCGCGGAAATTTTCAAAAAAATCTACCCTCCCCACCTTCACCTAGAATCCGTGAACCCCAAAAATGAGATAAATGAATCAAACTACCTAATAGTCCCCTTATATTTTTGCCAAAAATTCGATTTTACCAAAATTTCGTATTTTTTCAAGAAAAATTATCATTTTTTTCCCAATTTTTCACTAAAAATGCCTTTTTTCATCAAAAATTGTCAAAAATTTAGCTCAAAAAGTACGACGTTTTCAAATAAAAATGCGATTATTTTTTACCATAATTTTCAAAAGTGGACCTCCTTATCCCCAAATTTGAACCTAGCGCCGCCCTTGCATCATTATCATCTTTGTTCTAAAAAAACTTTTCTACCGTTCGGATCATCACATTGACAACCATGAAAAGATTTTAGACGACTTCTTAACTGTCTTAAATTGTGGATACAATCAGAAAGACTATTCGTTTGGCACTCTAAAATGAAAAAATAAAAGAAAATTCATAAAATAAGAAAAAAATACCCTGAAGTGAATTTCCACAATAATAATCGGTCTTATCTAGTAATAAACGACATGTGGTCGAGTTAAAACATTCCGAGTATAAAACCAGGCAATTAGGTAAAGGATCTACTAAAAAATCATACATACTAAACCCACGTTTTACGGGTTATCCGACCCCCTATAGTAAGATAGCTAGATACTTTTTTCGCCATAACTTTTGGTAGGAAAACCATACGCCGAGATTTTGGTGTCATTTTAAAGCTACGAATGTGAGCTTTAAAAAGACACCAAGATCTCGATGCATAGATGTTTCTAACAAAAGTTATGGTGAAAAGTATCCGACTATAGGGGGTCGGATAATTTCCGCCCACCCTGTATGTTCCTCCAATCATCTGGGGTCTATTGTTGTACTTGATTAGTGACAAGTGATAAGCGATAGTTACAAAAATAAAGGAAAAAGTCAACAAGTTGTCAGCAAGTCACCTATCAGTTGTCGAAAAAAGTGATTATGGGAATTACCCCGGGGTCAATTTTGCTATGGGGATCATTTTTCCTACTAGGGGAGGGAGCAATTGCTTCTCAGCGGACCAGTAGTCCCCTTAACAATTGTCCTAACTTTTAAGCAACAACTTCGGCAATTTTCTTTTGGTTGGCTGGGGCGATTGTTCTATGGGGGTCAATTTTTTTAAAGACTCGTTTACGCACTCAGCGGCAATGCTAGCAGGAAACAAGATTTAACACGAGAATACTCCATCAAATTTCCGGTATTTCCTGTTATTTTAAACTATTCTAAGCGACATTCAAAAAAATTTTTTTTTAAAGTTGTTATTTATATATAAAAATTCATGTTAAATTATAAGCAAAATTAAAAATCACAATTATCGTAAACTTGGCTCAGTGGTAGTGCTCCAAGATTCGAGTCTAAGAGTCTCTGGTTCGAATCCCACCTGAGTCGATTTGATTTTGCCTGCGAAAAAAAGCTGGTATATTCCATGGTTAGACATCTTTTTTCCAAAAATTTTTTTTTGAATGTTGCTCAGAATAGCTTAAAATAACAGAATAAATTTGAAGGAGTATTTCCGGAAATTTGAAGGAGTATTTCCGTGTTAAATAGAGTATAAAGTTACCGCTAGCGTCCCCGCTGAGTATGTAAACGAGCCATACACTCAGATACAATCATATTAAAAAATGATATATTCGGAAAGATCATGAAAAATGGAGCATTTTTTGTTTTTACGGCACCATCCGAATCGTTTTCCCCATCGAGATAAATGCATTTGAAAATAAGAATTCGTGTACATGTTTTCGTTGTAATAATCAAACTTTTTTGAATTTTTTGCGGAAAAATTGTGAAAAAATAGCATCAATCGACAGGGAATTTTATGCTGAACAACTTTGCTAATCTAAGTTTGCGGAAAAAATTATTTTCTCTTATCAAAAATGCAAAATAAGTTTAAATTTTTGTATATTGAAACGAAAATCCTGCATGAATTTAAACTTATTTTGCATTTTTGATCAGAGAAAATAATTTTTTACGCAAACTTCAATTAGCAAATTTGTTCAGCATAATTTTCTCTGCCGATTGATGCTATTTTTTCACGATTTTTCCGCAAAAAATTCAAAAAAGTTTGATTATTACAACGAAAACATGTACACGAATTCATATCTTCAAATGCATTTATCTCGATAGGGAAAACGATTCAGATGATGCCGTAAAAACAAAAAATGCTCCATTTTTCATGATCTTTCCGAATATACACAAAAATTATAACTTTTCCTACTGGAATGGTCCTATAAGGGGACGATTCTTGATCTCCAATCGTTGATCTGTATAACTTTTTGGAAACTTTTACCCTCTAAATTAATTATTTTTGAAAATTTCAATTTTTAATTTTTTTTAAAGAAAATTTCTTGATTTTTCTCTCTCTAAAATTTTCGTAAAATCCAAAATTTTTTCGACTTTCGAAAAATACCCGCCATTATTCTTTTTTGTGAGTAAGTGCCTAATGAGCCGGAAGAACAATTGAAACTCACGATGATTCTTTTTCGCTCCAACACTAAAGCTGCCCAAAATCGCCAGAATAATAGCAGAGACAGACCGCGAAAAGTCAAGGCACTTCATGTGATTGAGCCTTCTTCTTTTTTTTGCACAAAATGTG
Source organism: Acrobeloides obliquus (assembly GCA_034698545.1). Lineage (NCBI taxonomy): Eukaryota > Metazoa > Nematoda > Chromadorea > Rhabditida > Cephalobidae > Acrobeloides > Acrobeloides obliquus. The sequence goes on along the minus strand of JAQGBS010004693.1, from coordinate 3,213 downwards.
TGAGACTAAGCTAATAAGTAGTGGAGGGAAATATTTTCAAAATGATCCGCCCCATAAAAAATTTGAATGGAAAGCTAAAATTTAAAAAGAAAATTAAATTTCGCAAAAATATAGCTTGCTTCCGTGACAATTTAGCTTTTTGCATCCATAGACAAGTGGTTAGAACGACAGCCGCTGGTACTGAAGGGATGGGTTCGATCCCTCTCAGAGGTATTTCTTTTTTGCAGAATTTAAAATTGATCAAAGTTTTACATATAGTTATTTTTGGAACACGCTAGTGATAATATTTTTCCGTAAAAAATTTTTTAAACTTTTTATTCAAATTTTGACTTTTTTGAGATTTACTTAAAAATTTATGATAAAATAATGTTACCATCGTATTCTTCAAATAAAAATATCCATGCGCAAAAATTTACAGCAATTTTGAATGATGCAAAAAAAACTCGCTTTGAGAGGGATCGAACCAGCCCCTTAAGATCGTTCGTTTGGCGTCCTAACCACTTGACTATGGACAAAAAGTTACAATTGGCGCTGAAAAGGACATATGATCGGCTTGCAAAGAATATTTTATACAAAAAACGACTATAATTATGAAAATTTTTTAATAAAAATTAAAAAATGAACAAAACTAATCTTGCACTTTTATCACTGCGATCAGGTTCCTTTGTCCGCAAGCCTTCTCTCCTTCTTACAATTAGCTCTTGAAAAAGAAGAAAAAATTATGTGCTCAACGGATGAAACAGTTGTTTAGCCTCTTGGCAAAAACTCGCAATGATTATCGATTCTTGAAAAAATTTTCAACACATGCAATTTTTGAAAGTTCTCCCGAGTCTCGATCATTGTTGTTTCAAAACGCTGGACGAGAATGAATGGCCATTTTTCAATGAGGAATTTCGAACAAATTTCTCAACACATAATTTTTCTCTTCCAAGGTAACATTATGTGCGTAAAAGAGCACTTATGGACTTTAGACAATTGGGATAAAAATGGTTATGGCAAAGCAAAAAATATTACAGGGTGATTCTTAAAAAATGAGAATTTTGCAATTTTCAAGTTTTTTAATTTTCATTAAAATAACCGTATATGGGGTTTTTCTATGTGGGGAATCGATTGCGCACATTATTGAACCTAGAAAACGATTCCCTGGCCTTGATTTAGGGAAGAGGCATGTGTATTGAAGCGAAAATAGGCTAATTTGGGGTCAGGGAAGTCCCATAACTTTCATTACATGAGTTAGGACGTTCCCGCAGCCTCGTACGCTGCTCTCGTTGTACCAGTGGAAAGTGTCGCCCAGACGTAGGGTAACAGAGATTACCAGTCTCCAACACTCTGGCAAAATCTTTGTGACTTTACTCGGGATCGAACCGAAGACCTTTAACACTTTTGCCAGCATCTCTAGCCACTCGTGCACCACCATCTGGTGATGCTCACTCCACTTTTGTCATTATCTATTAGACTGGTACAACAGATGTTTATTTTTGGGAAAATTCTTTTAGGCCATTAAAATACAGCCTCGTAGCAATTGTTTCCGTGGTCGATCATTAAAATCGGTGGTGTTTTGGCAGAGATTAAAGTCCTTAGATTTGTATGGAAAAGCATGTTCCAAAATTTTAGGCTTTAGATTAGGCTTAGGCTTTAGCTTAGGCTTAGGCTTAAGCTTAGGCTTATCTTATTCTTTAGTTTAAGTTTAGGCTTTAACTTAGGCTTAAGCTTAGGCTTAAGCTTAAGCTTAGGCATATCTTAAAAACACGAAATTTTCGATTTTAGGGTAACCACGGCCCCCCTGCCTCCCCTGGACCCACCACTGCTTCGATGTGAGTCGAATTGTGTAAGCCTTTTAAAAATTGGTTTTTTGCTGAACTCTTGCCGAACATTTTTGTCCTTCGTGAGATCATAAGAAATTGATAAACATGTAAAATTGTTTTATTTTTTATAAGATTTTAAAAACAATAAAAATAAAAGGAGTCTTTAATTTACATACAAACCATATTTCCATTGATACAGTGGACGTTATAACTGCTGGATTGGCCATGAGAGCGACAACATTCTCTCATCTCTGGTGGCTCATCTCTGATCTTCCACACACTTTATTACATTTCCATACTGGGACAAACCGCTCTAAAAAAATTCTTAAAGGGGAAGTCAAATTTGCAGCAGCACTCGGGAGACCATTCCTAGCAGAGTTTTTATCATAATTTTTGATAGATAAACCCGTTTGACTTGGTTCTGGTTCATTTTGAAGCTCGGGATCTGAGCTTCCAAATAACATCAGAACCAAGTCAAACGGATTTACCTATCAAAAGTTATGATAAAAACTCTGTAGAAATGGTCTCCCGAGTGCTGCTGCAAAGTTGACTCCCCCTTTAAAATTGTTTTTCAATCTTGTAAAAATTGAGTTGCAAAAACATGAGTCTACCAACAAAAAATACATACATATATAATTGGATTAAATTTAGAAGGAATCTTTGCAGGATCTTCGAATTTTTCATACGACATACAAACTCCTTCATCATAAGAGGTTTCCTCTATAGAAATAGCAAGTGAATATGCCAAAATCGTAGCCAAAACTAGAAGTGATAAGAAATAGAATCGCATTTTTAGGGACAGACAACACAAATATGTACTTAAAAAATCTTAACTAGATAGATAAGTAGGTACCAACTCTATGAGACCCTTTGTTTTATATACATTTTAGCTTGGATTAATAACTATGAAAATCGAATCAAACCAACTATTTTTGACAAGAAATTACAACTATTTTTTCGAATCAAATGATAAGGAAAAACTCGTTTTGAGTCAATATGACTTGTTTATTATAATCAGTAAAAATAACCTAAATATTAATCTTAAATTTTAGATTTACTCTATTTTAGTCAAAATAACTCACAAGGACCCTCACAGCTTGAGAATTCAATATTTTTTCTTAAATTTTATGCCAAACGATTCCTTATGACACAAAGTAAAAAACCCCAAGTCACCAAAGCTATAGCATTAATAGAACGCGGTAAAAAATATATATAAATTTTTTGTCCTCAGCCGGAATCGAACGTGCAATGTACAAAAAATAGGAGAATGATGGAGAGAGCGCTCTATCCACTCACCCATACATGGGCAAGCAGGGGGGGGGGGGGGTACTGGCGGAAATATTTATTGATGTAATTAATTTTATAAATTTGTAATTATTACAATTAAAATTGTAATTTCCTTTGTGTA
>JAQGBS010004692.1:0-10042 GCA_034698545.1 Acrobeloides obliquus | reverse complement strand
TTTTACCACAAAAAGAAATTTATTTTAGATGATTTTTAGAGCTCCAAATATCCTTAAAAAGGCTATTTATGACCATTGAAGCAGCCCCAGATCGCGTTCTAGTGAGGCTAAATATCTGGTGACTTGGGGATTTTCATTTTGTGTCATAAGGAGACGTTTGGCATAAAATTTAAGAAAAAAATCTTGAATTTGAAAATTGACAAGCTGTGAGGGTCCCTTGTAAGTTGATTTAAATATTTTCGTGTAAATAAACGGATTTTTATTGATAATCAGTCAATTGAATCTTAAAAAGTTGTGTTTATTGAAACAAAAAAATTTAAACTCGTTTCCGGAAATATTTCCACTTGGAAATATTTTCGGAAATTTATGCAACCCTAGCCCAAGGGGAGGAGCCAAAAACTCGAATTTTCGAAAAGTTCTTCAGATTGGCTGAAATTTGGTGTCAGGGTATTTTTCGACATGGGGAACACGAATCTGAAGGAATTTTTTGATTTTGACCACGAGAAGGTATTGATATGGATTTAAAGGACCAGTCTACTCGAAAAAACCTATATAAAAATAATATATTCGGAAGGTCACCCTGTACATCCGAAATAACTTTGTCGTTTTAATTTTAGTTGGACTGGTATCCGAAACGCAACATTCACCCCGACACCTGATCCAAACGGCTATTTTTGCCCCGGTCTAGAATGTAATTGGGTTTTTTATAATGAAATAACTCCCCGTCAAGTATTAATCTTGGAATCGAATATTTCCAACAATTTTTCTTTTCCACTTCGTTATCAAATAAATAATTGTAAAGTAGCCTTTAATCTATTAGATCAAACTCTAACGACAACGTATACACAAGAAAGTCAAATATGCGTCAATTTTAGCGCTGGAAATGCAATCAGTACTGAAAATATTTATTTTAAACTAAATTTTAAACTACAAAACATAGGGCCTAGTTTTCAAGTAAGGAATTGTATAACGGTTCCAGATGTGTCATAAGTCTGGCTCAGTCGGATAGATTTCCTGCATTCACGTTTAGAAAAATTTTCAAAAGGGATCACGGCGCACAAAAAACCGAAAAGGTTATGCAAAATTTAAAATAAATGTTGCCAATCGACTCAGCTCGCTGAGCTGATAAAAACAAGTACCATATCATGGGGTTTTGGGTGTTTTCCCAATGGCCGAGTGGCTAACGTGCTCGGCCTTCACTCATAGGGCGCAGGTTCGAACCCCAGCCCGAATTTAAGGTTTTTCAAATTTCATGAAAATTTTTGCATATCTCTATTTTGGCATCTAAAACACTTTGCAACCATTTTTGTTGGTACACATTTGCTTAGCTATACAGTAAAGCTGGTTTTGGATTAAATTAAAATCGTTAGTATACAGATCCAGCATGTGTGTACCAACCAAAAAATGTTTACAAAGTTTTTTAGATTCCAAAATAGAGATATGCAAAAATTTTCATGAAAGTTGGAGAACCTTAAATTCGGGCTGGGATTCGAGTCCGCGCCCTACGAGTGAAGGCCGAGCACGTTAGATACTCGGCCATTGGGAAAACACCCAAACCCATGATATGGTACTTGTTTTGAAGCTCTTGGTTAGATGAATCGATTGGCAGCATTTATTTTAAGAGGCGATATCTCGAAAGTTTGAACTTTTTGAGGTTGCCGCGGCATTAGACAAACTGAGTATGTAATATGAAATTTGGACGCAAAATAAACATATTTGAGCATTTGAAATGGTGTGCAACCTCTAAAAAAGTCAATTTCGGCCCATATGAATGTTGGACGTTACAGGAATGTTAAGGTGTTTTTTACACTTTAGTATTTTGAGCATAACTTTTTATGGTTAAATCCAATTTCGATGATCTCGGTGTCGTTGGATTGCTGGAGACGTGGACTACAACTTTTATATTGGATGTATGGGATTATGTTGTGGAAAAGTGATTAAAAAATTAGGTTTTTTGCAAAAAAAATCCGGGTCTCCTGAGGGGCCAAAAATTCAAAGATATGGCTCTAGAAAAAACTTTGTTCCTACCGGAACTTTCGATAGGCCTTAAAAATTATCTACAGCACCCCTACTTTGTTTAAAGCACGGCTCTAAAAGAATCGAGCTTTGGGACAGAGGGGAACCGACAAACTTTTTTTGATCAAATTTTTAATTTTTGTTTACATAACATCATAGTTCGTAAAGTTTTGAGCAACTTTTATTTTTGGGGACTCATTAGATTCGTTCACTGGTTGGAGATTGACACAGTACCAAGTTGAAGACCAGGCATTTTTTGGTCTTACAGGTAAGCTGGACCTGAAAAATTCTATCTTTTCAAAGGTAAATCGTTTTGACTTGAAATCTTTTTTATTTTTTAGGGCTACGCACGCGCTACGTTTCTATGCACTTTCCGTGGTCGACGAACTTCAGGTGAATTTTCTGTGCTCCTTCGAAGCTGTATGTTAACAATTTTCTTACAATACTTTTTTAGATTTAATGTATAATCGCAACGCTTGACGAGCCCGACAAAATTGCACAGAAAAATTTTAAAATTTCAGTGCGTCGGGGTTCATCCAAGCCTTTGAACACCAACTTCTGAAGCAAATCAAAAATTGAAAATTTTTTAGATTAGCGAAATTTGCCATAATTTATATATATTCGGAAAATTCATAAAAAATAGAGCATTTTTTGTTTTTACAGTAAATTCTGAATCGTTATCGTTGTCGAGATAATCGCGTTTGAAGTTGGCAATTTTTTAGTTGCGATTTTGAATTTTAAAAATGTTTAAATTCCCGCAAAAACCTGAATTAGGAATTGGCGGGAAATTCAAATTTAAAATCGCAACTAAAAATTGGCCAACTTCAAACGCGATTATCTCGACAACGATAACGATTCAGAATTTACTGTAAAAACAAAAAGTGCTCCATTTTTCATGAAATTTTCCAAATATTATAAATTATGGCAAATTTCGCTAATCTAAAGAATGTTCAATTTTTACATACGTACTTTCAGAGCCAGAAAAATAATAGATGGGTTTCGAGATTTGGCCCGAAACCAAGCTTAAAAAAAAGTAGGGGTGTTGTAGATAATTTTTAGGGCCAACGGAGAAATGCGTCGGAACAAAATTTTTTTCTAGAGGCATTTCTTTGAATTTTTGACCCCTCAGGGAGAACAGGATTTTTACAATAATCCTAATTTTTCGATAACTTTTTCCACAGAATGACCCCATACACCTAATTAAAAGTTGTAGCCCACATCACCAGCAATCCAACGACACCAAGGTCATCAAAATTGGATTTAACCATAAAAAGTTATGCTCAAAATACTAAAGTTTAAAAAACACCTGTAACATTCCTGTAACGTCCAACATTCATATGGGCCGAAATTGATCTTTTTAGAGGTTGCACACCATTTCAAATGCTCAAATATGTTTATTTTGCGTCCAAATTTTCATATTACATACTCAGTTTGCCTAGTGCCGAGGATGTTCGAACTTTTGAGATATCGTCTCTTAAATTTTGATCCTTGCCTTTTCGGTTTTTATTGGACGCCGTGGAGTGTCATTTAGAAAGAATTCGAAAGATAGCCACACTATCTCACACCTAGGCTTTTTAACCCAGGGCATAGGTGCAAGGTGTATAAATTATTTGAAAATTTGCGCGGGAGACTGTCCAATTATTGCATATTTAAACATAAATTTTTTGCGATTTTGCGCGGGGGTCAAAAAATTTTTTTAAATTTTGACCCCATTTATAAATTAATTGATTAAAGGAAAAATACAGTATGTTAGAAAATTTATTCCGTACTTTCAAAAGTTCGCCAAAAATCGAGTTTAAATCCTTTTCAGTGGGGGCAGACACTCTTAACCCACGGACCACTCAACCTGGACAACTCAACCCATGGACAACTCACCCCAGGACAACTCAACCCAAGACAACTCAACCCGGACAACTCAAACAAAAAATCTATAGGACTTTTCTTAGCCTACGGCTTAGGCTTAGGCCTTAGGCTTTGGTTTCTCTCCTTGTCTTTTTTCGCCAAAAATGGGTTGAGTTGTCCGTGGATTGAGTGGTCCTGGAGCCCTTTTCAGTCGCCCATGGGTTCATTCGATTGCCACAGGATTTTTTTTGCAAAAAATTTTATTGAAAAAGCTTTTAATTTCGATTTTTTAGAGAGAAAATACCAAAAATGAGCACTTTTTGGGTTTTCGACCCCAGTATTTTTTCTACAGATTGTGCCCAAATTGGCCGATTTTTTGTACACGGGGGTTTTTAGCCACGGAGGACATGAATCTGAAGGAATTTTTTGATTTTGACCTCATTAAGGTACCTTTCCGGATGGATACCAATTTTTGCGTTATTAAGGCATTATCTCGACCATTTTAAATCCGTTTAGGCATTTTTTCGTTCAATTCCTGAGATTACGGCGATCAACTTTGTAGAACATCACTTTTTGTGATAAAAATTATCGCCGTGGAGAAAAACCGTATGAAAAAGTATTCTGTTTCACTGAGAGTTTGATAAAAGTTGCAGACTCATGGTCTAGTAGTCTAAGGCGCGCGCCATCAATCTGAAGGTCGCGGGTTCGATCCTCCGAGGGTCGTTTTTCCAAAATTACGTCCAAATGAGCATAAAATTTTTGCCTTATCGTTTTTTTATGCGGAGAAAACGATCCCGTCGTTATTTTTGAGTTTTGCCTTATGCGAATTTGTCATTTAATCTCTGTCTGGTCATTTCACAAAAAAGATCACACAGGGATTAAATGAAAGGCTTAAAACATCCTGTGGAACTCTTGTTTTCAAAAAAATTTTGCAGGATCGTTATCAGCAATCAATGCGGTTTCAAAAGATACCGCAATCCGGGACCACCTTCCTACTGTTAAGTCACTCATTTACAAATCAATTACTTTAAAAGTAATTCTTATTAAAAGTCACAATTACTTTCACTCAAGTACTTACTTTTTGTGCAACCCTAGTAAAGGGACAAACTTGAATTTTTTACGATAGATGGGGGGAGGGAGTCCATTTTTGGGCCCCCTGTACATGTATGCTAAAATACTTATTTAGTCATATAACTTATCCAATATTAACTCTGGATTTCCTCCTTTCAGATGGGTTCAATTAAAACCACCAAGTTCTCAAAATCAAATACCCGCTTACAGTTTTCTAATTAGTGTTTTTAATCTTTATGGCTATATTGTAACCGAATATGAACATAGTTTCAAGAATGGATTAGTGCTAGTCTATGGAGGCTATAAAAGTTTGATTAATTATCGTGAATATGCCTTATGGAATGGGTCATCAAATGATGGAAATGGTTTATTCTATAGTATTTATAGCATTGCTTATTTATCTCGAGCTGTAGGTTAATTGTGGGTTCCGTTTAGAACCTGAACATGCCCAAAGAAAGTGGAGTAGCCAGATCCATGAATGGGAAGGGATCTTTTTAATTAAATTTTTGGGCACTATTTTGGTTGCCACTCTCCGCGCGAAATTTTTTTATAAATATTTTATTTTTTATAAACCTCTCCCAACAAATCCTGACTACATTTTTGAGGGGGATCAATATGTTTTTTCGGCCCTTTGGACCAAATGGGGAGGGGAGTCTAAATCATGCTGGTGTGGGAGTCCTCCGACCCCTGGCTACGCAACTGACAATAACCCCGAGCCTGAAGCCGTAAACACGCAATGCAACCAATGATCCATTTTCAGATTTCATTAACATATACAAAAGGTTACAATCAAAGTGACGTATACGCATTCTTTACTATTAGCGAACTTTTCCATGCTTGTTATCCTACGAATCTTCCTATCCAATATGCATACCCAGATAATCAAACTTTTAGTCTAACCGTTACGAGGTCTCTTTCAACCAGTTTATGCTATTGTCTCATAGTTTTACCACAAAGCGGAAGATCATTAAAATTCATTTCATTTGACTTAAAAGTATTTTTTTAATAAAACTGTAATGAGCAGGTTCTATTCAATTTCCCAAAGCAGAATTTTATGAAGATTACGAATTAAAAATTTTTTCTGAAAAGTTTTCTACAAGTGGTATGGAGGTCCATCTCTATAAAAATTGAAAAATTGTAATAGCCACAGATCCTCATAAGAATTGTTTTGAGAATTCAATAACCACTCAAATGAAAGCTAAGAGAGGGTCGCGTTAGTGAACTTTTTTCAAAAAATTTTTAATTATTAATCTGCAGAAATTTCTATTTTAATTCGGACATTTGGTACACCCAGTGTCGGAAGTGAGAGTTCGGAGGGGAAAAGGAGAACTTGGACTTGTGTGTGTGGATTCGGCTCAGAGGAATTTCGGGGAGGAAAATTCCGTCAGAAAACTCGTAGATCCGGAAATTTCAAGTTTAAGTTTTCGGTCAAATGAGGAGAGAAAACGATTATTTTGGAACAGACCAGTGAGTTTATTTGAAGATAAGTTAGTCGGTTTTTTTTAAATAACCTCCGAGCCCTGGTAGACCAGGCCGTATTGAGGGGAGGAGGAGGGGAAGGGGCCCAAAGGTTATGCCCCAGTATCCCGGTTTCGACCCCACACCCAGCTCAGGGAATGTTAAGATTAAAAAATTTCTAGATAGATTTTACTTTCCAAGTGGCTTCATTTGCATATGACTCTAGCTTATACTATACCTTATTTGAAGTAGATGCTTCAACAGCAGAACAATATGCGAATTCTTTTGTTTTTGCACAGTTGATTGTTATAATGATGCCTGAAATAGCTGGTATTTCGCTTTCTTTAAATTTCGAATATGTTAGGAATTGGAATTTTGTGCACAATTCGACTCGTGGTGTAGTCATGTCTCCAAACTACCCAGAACATGGGCATGGACAAATTTCGAAGTTTGAGATTCAGTGTATTTTGTGCTTGGAAAATAATGCCGAAGGAGAATTTTTGATCAAATTAGATGATATAGATTTCGGGCAAAGGTATTATATAAATATTTCTTCGGACAATGGTAAGTCTTGGTGTTGAAAAAAAGAAATAACAATCGCTTTTTAGTGAACTATACCCTATTTTACGCATTCAACAAAACAGAAGGACTGGACTTAAACCAGACGCATATTTTAAGTGGGAAAACAATATCAATTGATTATAATACCCACTGGGATTCTAACGATTCTACTCGAGGATTCCTGTTATCATATGAAATTAGAAACCCAGATCTAGCAACAATTTATACATCGACAATAACACCAAATATTACAAACGCACCCCATAGTAATGTTACATGTTTTACCCAGTCCTTAATTTCACCTGATTTTGAATCGGGTACCCTATTATGAGTCACCAGTAGAGGTGTGCAGGGACGAGATCAAGCCTAGCCTAGGCCAAGCCAGTTATGACACACACACAAAACGGTTGGTGTTGGGCCTGTTCCTCCGGTCCTTGTAGTTGTACTTGCACTTGTAAAAGAATTTATATGTATAAGAATTTGTGCCATTCCTCTCACTAAGACCCCCATACCCCCTAACTTTTGATGAGGAAAATTTTTCGCGTTGACGAGAAATTCTGGAAAAATTCTAGTTTTGCAGTATTCGACAAATCGTCATAACTTTAACAGATCAACGTTTCATGCCTCTAAATTCCGATAAACCAAAATTTTTTCAGAATTTCTCGTCAACACGAAAAATATTTCTCACTAAAAGTTGGGGGGTAGAGGGTCTTAGGTGGAGGAATGGCGCTTTGGAGGCCTGAAACATTGATCTGTTAAATTTATAGCGATTTCTTTGAAAACAATATTAAGTGGGTGATTTTAGGTGCAATCACCCAAAATCACCCATCATCCAATGGGTGATCACCCATGGGAATCACTTACTATCACTCATCACCCACTGGGTGATATCACCCAATGACCTAATCATCACCCAGTGGGTGATGGGTGATTGTGGGTGATTCATCCATAGATGATCGGTGATGTAGTGATGCCACCCACTGAGTGATGAGTGGGTGAATTTTGGATGCTATCACCCATTTTTTCGCCCCCTGGGTTGAGCCAATTTTACAAGTACAGTTAAACCTCGATTTAGCGCTCCCCCCTAAAATTCGATTTAGCGCTCCCTTTTATTTTCATAATACAAACTACAAAATTGTGTTGCAGTGGCGAAGTCATCAGCCATTACAACACAATGGAGCCGGGTTCGACTCCCAGCTCAAGCAAAAAGTTTTTGCTCAAAAAATTTTTTTCCGATTTTTTTAAATTGAATCAAAAGTTGTCGGATTCAATTTAAAGCTGTTTATTGAAACAATTTATTGTCTTTTTATAATTCTAATTTTCATCATCCTATTGTGACCTTATTGTGGCCACTAGAAGAAAAGATTTTTCTTCTAGTGGCCACAATAAGGTTGCACCACAAGTCGAGCCAGACCAGGCCAGGCCGTTATTTTATAAGACGGCCTGGCCTGCTGCGTGACACCAAAAAAGTGGTCAAGCCAGGTCAGAACAGTCGGGACTAGACTCAATGGCATAACCAGACTCTCATGAATGGGGGGAGGTAAGATCGGGGGAGAGTTGGGGACAAGGACGTAGCTGGAGGGGGGGGGGGCACTTTAAAGGCCGACTTTGGACCCTTGAAGGGGAACAAGGGTTTTTTCGGGCCTTCGGCTCTAATGAGGGTGGCACCGGTCCCCCAGTGCCTAACCCCTCCTCCTATAGCTACGTCCTTTAGAACTAGGGTCAGACGGAGAAATTAAAAAATATGAGCGAAAAATGTAAAATTTGCCTTCACGGTAACAAATACCTGATTTTTTCGACCCTATGGGCACATACATAGCACTAAAACTCATTCAATTTAGGTTCCTTGCGGAAAATCCTATTGATAATACTGGTCCCCGTGTTTGCCATTGTTGCAATTATCATACTAACTTTGGTTTTTCTATATCGTAGGAGTAAACTTGAAACGAACAAGAATATGGACCCCGATGATAACATTGGGCGGAATTTTTATTTAGACTTGACGCTTAGCTCTCATAATTTATCAAATGGGGTATTTAGCCAAAATTTAAAGAAATTGTTAAATGATGAAAGTGTCAATAAGCTTACATTTTCATCTCAAGAAAAATATGATTTTAATATTTTGGATTTAGACGATTCTGGGACGATTGAAGGTAAGAGTAAAGTGTAAGAAACCTTTGTGAAAATTTCGTATCCTTTACAAAATTTGTTTTTTTGCGCATAATGGTATAGATATGGAATCCAATCCTCCAAAAAAACCAAAATTTTCCACCTATAATTTCACTCAAAACTTTAGCTAGCACCCGACATCTCGTTCGAAAATTTCGTCATAAACCATCCGGAAAAATGATGGCCGTCAAATATCTACGCATACCCCAAAACATAAATGACGAAGATGCCATGGATTCGCAATTTCAAATGATCCAACGAGAAATAAACAGTTTCAGAATTTTATCCGAAAGCTCGCAAATCGTCGATTTCTATGGGCTGTGCATCCACGAAGGACTGGCATTATTGTGCATGGAACTAATGGACTTGTCTTTGAGAGGACTATATGTGCTAGTGCATAAAGAAAAGGAAGATGGATTGTTTCCAGAAACAATAGTTGGATGCGTTTTTGTGAAAATTATCGATGCGTTGATTTTTTGCAAATCTAAAGAGATTATGCACAGGGATATCAAACCGAGCAATATTCTTATCAACTATAGGTACAGTCTTCCACAAAATTTCAAATGTTGAGCAGTGGTTCAGCCCAAAATTTGTCGACCAAAAAACGAAATGGATAAACAAGTCGAAAATTTTGCCAAAAATTGAAAATTTTATCAAAAAGTTGTCAAAATTGCTATTTTTGTTGAAAAAATTTGCCAATTTTTTACATTTTTTGTGTATGATTTTTCGCGAGCTAGAAATGAATAAGAAAGATGATCGGGCGCGCTTAGATGAAGTGGTGGGGGGGGGGGGGGTACGCCCCCAGGTGCAAATCCTCTATTTCATGTATGCCTCATTTATCCTATTACATGTGTGCCTCATTGTTTATATGACAACGCATTATTTGCAAATTTTAGTGGCGAAATAAAACTCTGTGATTTTGGCG